>PVJN01002589.1:0-75215 GCA_004026805.1 Lasiurus borealis | reverse complement strand
GCTCTTCAATGAAATGAGAATTAAATACCCCTACAGATGCTCCAGTACACGGACTATCTTCAGTAACACCAACCTTAAGAACAGAGGAATCTGAAAAGCATTTAGAATGTCGGTGAGATGAAAAAGTGATGGAGGTAGTAAACTTTTTCATGGATTCTGGGGACAGCATTTGTGATGAAGAATGACAATCCATTTCTTCAGGTAGCACATAAGTAGGTTCTACTAATTCTGACAGCCAAGGATCCATATTTTCACGGAATGGCATTCGAAAACCCTTGCTAATTTTGAAGTCATCAGTTGTAAAGTTTTGAATTGGGGAACGACTTTGTAACTGCAAGGAATTCCAAACTTTGAAACGGGTATTGCTCTGGTCTAGTGATTTGGAAAGGTTGATGTGCCTGGTTCTCCAGGATGATGGGCTCCGGTGTCCTCTGATAATTTCTAAGGGTTCAGGTGATCTGAAGACACAGGGAGGGCTGTCCAACTTTGGCTGTTTAGGAGTTAGAGTCCTGAAACATCCTTTTTCATGGCTCTCAATAATAATATGACTACAGACAGCTTCTGGCTGGCATCCTATTCCCTGTGGACTCCGTAAACCCTAGAAAATAAAAGATCATACTTATAGTCCAAGTAGTTATACAAAATCACTTTGCTAATGTTTTACAATAAAACAGGTAAGAACATAAGGATCAGACAATTAATTATAGAATAAAATGGCCCATGACCATGCAGCTAATTTCTTCTAAAAATTTTTCACTGAAGTAACAAAAGCAACTACTGTTGTCCCCCAGCATTCACATTTTTTTTCTTTAAGTAACAGCATATCCCAACATTAACTAGTCATAAGGCCACCAAGCCGCAGACATTTCCAGCTTCTTTTGAAGCTAGGTGTGACCATAAGACTAAGTTTAGGTCAATGAAATATGAGCAAAAGAATTAAGAACAAATTTTGCTTCCTGTCCTTAAAAAATCCAGTTCTCAACCTCCACATTCACCTATCACTACTATCACCATTACTATTGCCAACTGTAATAGGTACTGTCTAGAACAACCTTGGAAGTCATATAAAAGGATGGCTCAGTTGCCCACCAATTTGGGTCCTTGGATAACCTGAAGCAGCTTGCTCCTGTTTCTACCCTGGACTATCACATAAAAAAATAAAATTCTTCCTTATTTGAGCCATTGTATTTTGGGATTTCTTGGTAACAGAAGCTTAGCCTACACCCTAATATTTTACAATTACAATAGGAAAAAGAACTAATATCTCTTTCTGGTTAATACCAGTGCATAACGTTACCATAAACATAAATTTTCTTTGAGATGTCTGCATTTTACCTATGAAGTTATAACTTGCCATTCTACTTGATGATATAGGCACCTTTGGATTCATATAAAAATATTTTAGCCCAGCTGACATGGCTCAGTGGTTGAATATCGACCTATAAATCATAAGATCATGGTTGGATTCCCAGTCAAGGCACATGCCTGGGTTGCAGGCTCAAATCCCCAATAGGGGGTGTTTAGGGGGCAGCTGATCGATGATTCTCTCATCATTGATGTTTCTATCTCTCTCTTCATCTCCCTTCCTCCCTGAAATCAATAAAAATATTTTTTTAAAAACCCAACATTTTAAAATATGCTGCCACTTCCGACATAATGGAGTGGATGAGCTTTGCCCTCTTCTACCTGCTAAGTCCACAACTAAAAATCCTGGACATTATACATAAAACAAACTTAACAAGAATCTGAAAACTATAGAAAAAAGGCAGATTGGCTAGGGACATTGGGACCTTAGGAATGACATGGTAGTGAAATCCCTGGGTTTTCTTTTTCCCTGATATATCCCAGATTTGGATCTGAAGAAGCTAACAACACAGGAACAAAGGGCACATACAAAAGCTCTAACAAAAACCTACTCTCATCATTAGCTAAAAAAAAAAAAAAAAAAAAACCTGTAAAAGTGAAGTCTAACAAGACAGAAAACTTTGCCCTGATTGGGTGGCTCAGTTGGTTGAGTGTCATTCCATACATCAAAAAGATTGTGGGTTTGATTCCTGGCCCATATGGAGGCAACCAATCGATGTGCTGATGTGCTCCTCTCTTCTCTCTCTCTCTTCCCCTCCCCCGTTCCATTCTTTCCTCCTTCCCATCTTCCCTCCATCTCTCTCTCTCTCTCTCTCTCTCTCTCTCTCTCTCAAATAAAAAACAACAAACCATACATATCCTTAAGTGGCAATTAAAAAAACTTTTAGACAAAAACTGATTTCAGCCAAACACTACAGAAAAAAAAGGGGGGGAGGGGCAGTCAAAAGTCTAAGTGAGAAGCCTAGACTTCTATTCTTCCAAATCAATAATGAAGCATCACCAAGCCAAAAGGTATTAGAGATGGCCAAGTAGGAGTCCTGCTGACTGGTCATAAGCTACCCCTCCCTGTGGTGTCAGTGGAGACCACACAGGAAGACTGGATTTTCATTTTCAGTGAGCAGTAATGAGGTACCCCCTCTCTCCCAGCTACCAACTGGAAGAAAATACATGCAAATCTCATATCCAACAGAAGACTTGTATCTAACATATACAAAGAACTCTCAAAACTTAACAATTACAAAACCCACACACAATTCAATTAGAAAAATGGGCTAAATAACCATATACATCTCACTAACAAAAGAGCATGAAAAGATGTTCAAGATCATTAATCATTAAGAAAACACAAATTAAAACCACAATGAGATAGCACAACACACCTATAAGAATGACTAAAATAAATAAAAAAACAACAAGAAATGCAGGTGAGACTGTGGAGTAAACAGACTCACAACATTACTGGTAGGAATGTAAAATGGTACAATCATCCTAGAAAATGGTGTGGCAATTTCTCAAAAAATTAAACATGCAACTACCATATGACCAAGCAATAGCACTTCTGGACATTCATCCCACAGAAACAAAGACTTACATTCTCCAAAAATCTGTGCATATTTATAGCAGCTTTATTTGTAATAGCCCCAAAATGAAAACAACCAACATGTCACTCAACAGGTGAATATTTAAACAAACTATTACATCCATACCATGGAATACTACACAGCAATAACAAGGAACAAACTACTGATATACTCAAAAACCTAAATATGCCCCAGAGAATTATGTCCAATGAAAAATGCTAATACCAAAATGCTAATACATATAATTTCATATATATGGCATTCTTGAAATAACAAAATTATAAAAATACAGACAAGATTAATGACAACCATAAGTTAAGAAATGGGTAGAGACAAGGGAGAAGTGAATGTAGTTATTAGAAGGCAACAAAAAGGTCACTTTATGTTAATATAAATGTTAGGTATCTTGATTATATAACTCCCAATATAATTACTATAATATGTTATTAAGATTTGCAAGATGTTACCATTGGTAGAAACTGGATAAAAGGTAAAAGTGATCTTTCCACATTATTTCTTACTACTGCATACAAATCTAAAGATATTTCAAAACGTTGAATTTTTTAGAAAACCAGAAGGTTAATTAAATACCAACTGGACAAAACTAACACTTTAGATAAGTTGTAAGATGGTGGTAGAGTAGGTAGAAGCTTCACTCACCTTCCCCCAAGACCAAATCAGAATTACAATTTAATTATAGAAAAATAAGCCTGAATAACCTACTGAAGAGTAGATGAACAGAAGTTTTAAAACCAATGATTTAGAGAAGCCACATCAAGATTAGCAGGAAGGGACATGAAAAGTACTGGCCCTGTATCCACATGAGGCAGTTGAGAATCCAGAGGGATTTCTCAGCTGCAAAAACTCTTTTGCAAGGAGCAAGGGGTCTCAACAGCATGCCAGGTTCCCCAGCCTGGAGGACCAGAACTCAAAGAGGAGCCCACATAACATCTGGTAGTGAAAATGGGTGGGGATTACAGGGAAAGACAGAAGTCGGCTAAAATCCCAAACTTAAGGGCCAATGCACAAATCTCATTCACAGACACTCATTCTAGACACCGATGGAGTCATACAAATAGAAGCCATACAGACAGACACTGGTTGTGTGGCTTCAGGTAAAGGGCTGAAAGAACAGCCGCCAAAGTCTCTCACTGAGTTCCTCTCCCATACTGTCCACAGATGGATGCCATCTTTCCCGAATCGAGGACTAGACCTACCATCCAACTCCTTGTGGCCCTCTCCTGCTCCCCTGGCGCCCTGTGCAAGAATCAGCTGGCTGCAACCAGCCTGGGCCTGTAGTATGGACTTTCTCAGAAATCCAGGCAGATTCAGGGGATAGGAGAAACTGGAGTTGTGTGGCTTTAGGGCAAGGGTCTTTTATACCTCAAACACCTGAAGACACCTCTCTTCTATGCAGAGACTCCTTCCACATCCTGAAACTGCTCCATGAAACTCTCCCGTCCCGCAACTGCTTCAGGAAACTCATTGCTGCCTGGGTGATTGCTCCAGTAAGTTCATGGCCAATCCGCAAAACAGCCCACCACTGACGCTCAACAGTCCCCAGTCCACCCTACCGCAAGCCCTACCTCATGGTGAGCGAACGGCTCAGAGGATGGGGGATCGAGAGGTGCTCCATGCACTTGATGGTGACAAGTCGCCCGTTCTTTATATATATTAGGATTTTCTTTAACCCAAAGCTACACATATGCCTTTAATCTTTATTATTTATGAATGGAAACCTCCTATGCCTTGGAGGACAGCACTACTCAATTATTTGCAAGGTGCACTCTAAATGTACTGAGAATTTATGTGACTAGTAGATTCTCCCAATGGTGCAAGCAAACCCCATTCCAAATCTATGCAACTCTGTTAGGCCCCTTGGGACCTCAGTTCCCCTCCCTCCACTCGCAATAACACTGATAATGACAATGCCCCAGCACACGACAGTGCAGGACATGACAATCTGAGAGATGACAACAACCAAGCCCACACCACCAAAGGAAAAAACTTCATCCTGAATGCTAATTCCACAACCTTCCACTATAGCAAAGATGACGCCCAGGATCACATAGCAGCTGGTGATGGCAAGAACTGAATATGACTTGCTGAACTAAATGCTGTTTATCTAAATTCCCTGCTCACAATCCCCTTGAGTAGCATTTTGCAGAATTAAGTATATGTTTACTTCAAGGACCGCTTGCTTATCACTATATGCATGCTGCTCGAATGTGAGGTAGTACTATGACTGCTAGGCTGCTCTTCACTACATCTTTGAGCTTTAAAAGATCAAGATATGTGTTGAGTCTCAGAACCTTAATGGGGCTCCTTTAAAGCAGTTCACTTAGTTGCTCACCCTCACCATATCCATTAGATTGGCCCACATTATACATCCTACTGGGGTAGTTAGTGAACTTGTTGGGAGGAACCATTCCCGGCTACAGATGCTACCATCACCACAGCACCCCCACATATATGCTCCAGGATCATATCCACAGGGTCACCTGATTACACTACTCCAAGGAAACCCTTTCCCATTGTCACCCTTCAGAGGTCTACTATTCTCCCATTCAAGCACAAATAGTTCTAATTTTTTTTCTTTTACTCTTCAAACCTTGTGTCAAGTTATGACTTCAGTAGATCATAGTGAGCCTAACATTTTTATACAATGGGCTAAAACCAGAGCTCATTTTTTGGGACCACTGTAATTGTTGGAGATGTTATTAGGGTCAACAAAATCTTTTCACCAAGTTAGTGGCCTATTTGACTGATTTTTTTTAACACCGCCTCCATTCGCCCAACAGAAGGCACCCCATATAACCTTGCAGTTTGTCCAAATACTCAACTACTTCCATGCAGTACACTTGCTATACAGTATGTGGGACATGGCAGGAATCCCCACATGCCCTTTATAATCCTCCATATCTGTCCAGGCACCAACACACAAAAAAAATATGACCTATAACTTGTCCCAAGGAGCACAACCCCTACAGTATTGAGCCTTGCAGCCCAGTCACCTAGAGAGAACCCCAAAATGTATCAATTCCCCCAATCACACAGTTAGTGACCACTGTATCTAGCACCCTGGGTGCATTATACATTTTTAGTTTCTCACATGTGTACTTCTCTTCCCCTCAACCTCTTTGCCAGCCCCACAGAGTTCTATATGTTCATACCAATGTACTTTAGTCTCTCTGGGGCTACCTTTACATAAATCACTAAAGAGGACCCTCAGTCCATCTCTTATTCTGCCCCTCATATAAAGAGCATGTGGTATTCATCTCCATTACGTCTGGAAGTAGGTCTTCTACTATTACTCATAGGAACTGGATTACCCATCACCACAACAGACATGTAAGAACAAATTATTAAGGCAAAACCAATCTGTCAACCACATTGGCTGATATTAAGCTGTACACCAAAGCAAAATGTAACAACATGATTACATGGTTCACTTTTTCAAAAATCCTCACCCAAGAACATTTTTTCACTGATTTGTAGAGAAAGGGACAGAAAGGGGGGATTGGAGGAGATGGGGTGGGTATGTGTATATGTGTGTGTGAAGAGATGAGAGATATGAGAAACATCAATTGGCTGCCTCCTACACAAATTATGACCAGGGCCAGGAATTGAACTCACAACTTAGAATATGTGCCCTGACTGGGAATCAAGCCCGTGACTCAATGTATGAGACAATGCTCCTACTAACAAAGCCACACCAGCCAGGGCAACTGATTTTTTAGTGCAGATGGAGTTGGATAGCTATTTAGCTTTAAATTATTTATTGGCCAAGGAAAGAGGTATATGTTCTATAAGTAGATAACCTGCTGCATCTATCCTGATAATTTTGGACAAAATAAATCTACAAAAGATGGCCCCAACAGATACCAATATTCCATAATCTTACCCAAGTTTTTAATCAGATACCTACCTTATCCATGGGCCTTGATTTATTTTCTTGGTTACACCCCAATAAATGAGGGGATGGTTATGAACAGGATTTCAAACTATCATTTATCTATTGATGTTCTTCATCGGCATTTTTGCTTTACTCAAATGTTTCATATGCTAGGTGACCAAAACCCTGCCAGTGGCTGTTGATATCTGTACCATCTAGACAGTGCCTTTGATTTTCCCTAAACAGTAATGCCTAAGCATCACAGGGTCAATTGTGATGAGAAAACAGCTATTTTGAGTTGCTGCCTAGATATTTTACAGTATGACAACCCTGTTCACACCCAGGGCATACAGTTAGGTAAGGCCCTGAATTTAGGAATCCTGCCAGAAGTTCCCTCTTTGCTTTTTCCAAGCCACCTTTAAAAATAACCACTTAGAACTGAGTCTGTGAAAAGTCATTGACTGCCAATTCAACCATCTTATAAGTAGTTAGTGCTTGCTACCCTGCTTTTTATTTCCTGCTCGTGAGGCAAACTGTCCATCCCTCAGCCTGTCCACTCACCCAGGCTTCTGAAATTTGTAAGTAATAACTCTTATGACATTACTTCCTTTGTGTAAGTGTACTAAAACTATGCCTGTAAGCAAAATGACCCTGAGGTTTTTCCGTTCCCCAAAGTAAAAGCTCTGATGCTGAGAAAGCTACCTGCTATCCCACGTGAGTAGAATGTACCTACATTCAAGAGATTATAATATGAATATTTTTAAATATATTTTATTGATTTTTTTACAGAGAAAAAGAGGGATAGAGTTAGAAACATCAATGAGAGAGAGACATCAATCAGTTGCCTCTTGCACGCCCCCTATTGGGGATGTGCCCACAACCAAGGTACATGCCCTTGACGGGAATCGAACCTGGGACCCTTCAGTTCGCAGGCCGACACTCTATCCACTGAGCCAAACCGGTTTCGGCCGAATATTTTTTATTTAATACACCAGCTACAGGCTCCACAACACAGCATACTACAAAGGAAAAAAACAACAACTGAAGATAGAGCAAGCATATAACTAGATATAGTAGGAATATTGTGATTACCAGACCAAAAATTTAAAATAACTATGATTAATATGCTAAGGGCTCTAATGGATAAAGTGAATAGCATGCAAGAACACAAACATAATGTAAGCAGAGGATGAAAATCCTAAGAAAGAATAAAAAAAGAAATAGTAGAGGTAAAAAACATTGTAACAGAAATGGAAGACTGCTTTGATAGCTTCTTTAATAGACTGTACATGGCCAAGGTTAGAATCTTGAGCTTCAGGATAGTTCAATAGAAACCTCCAAAATTAAAATGTAAAAGAAGGGAAAACCCCAGACCAAAACATCAAAGGATTTCAGAACAAGATATTAATACATTAACAAAAATACCAAAAAGAACACCAAAAACAAAATAAAACACCCCCTACAAAACCAGAAGTACTACATCTTGACATAACATTTTCAAAGTAAAGAAAAGCAAACAAAGACAAAGAGAGAATATTAAAAGTAGCAAGAGAAAAACAGTTAATTACCTTCAAGGGAGCACCTATACAATTGTCAGCTTATTTCTCAACAGAAACTATGCAGGCCAGACAGGAGTGGCAAGAAATATTCAAAATTATGAATAACAAGAACCTACAACTAAGATTACTCTACCCAGCAAAGCTATCATTCAGAATTGAAGGGGGTATAAAGAGCTTCACAGATAAGAAAAAGCTATAGGAATTCATCAACACCAAACCAGTATTATATGAAATACTGGAAGGTACTCTTTAAGAAGAGGAAGAAGAAAAAGGTAAAGATAAAAATTATGAACAACAAATACATATCTATCAACAAGTGAATCTAAAAATTAAGTGAATTAAAAAATCTGATGAACAGAATAAACTGGTGAATATAATAGAATGAGAGGCATAGAAAGGGAGTGGACTGACAATTCTTAGGGGGAAAGGGGTGAGGAAGGTGCAGAGAGAAACTGGACAAAAAACATACACCTATGGATGAGGACAATGTGGGGGGGAGGTAAAGGTAGAAGGAGGGGTGAGAGGCGGGTGGAGGGGAGCTATGGGGGGAAAATGAGAAACAAATATAATAAACTGGACAATAAAGATTAAATAAAAATAAAAAGTTTTTGTACAAAAAAAAAGAAAGAAAAGCAAACAAAGAAAAAATCTTGAAATAAGCCAGAGGGATAAAACATCTTATCTATAGAAAAGCAAAGAATTACATCTGACTTTTCTGCAGACATCATGCAAGCAAGAAGAGAACAGAATGAAGTAGTCAAAACGTTGAGAGACAAAAAAAAACACATCAATTTTGAAACTGAAGGAAAAATAAGACATTCTCAGACAAATTAAAATTGAGGAAATTTATGCCAGTAGATGCAATGAATATTAACAGAAAAACTTAACTGAGAAAAATATAGGTAAAACAATGCAAATCTGCATAAAGAAAGAAAGAACATCAAAGAGAGAGTAAGTGAAGGTAAAAAAAGAAACAAAAAAACTTTTTCTTATACCAAACTGATAGAAAAAAAGTTGGAAAAATTGTACACATGTATGTACATGTGTATGTGTGCGTTCATGTGTGTGTATAAACTGAATGACAGGAAGGACAGGAAGGAAGAATTAGGATTATTTTACTAGAAGATACCATGCTACCTGTGAAATGAGTGGTACAGTGTTATCTGAAATTGATGTAGTCATAGGTATAGGATACAAATTCTAGGACAATCATTGAAAATGTAGAAAAAATATATATATAACTGACATCCTAAAAAATGAGAGAAAATGTAATCATAAAATGCTCAATTAAAACCACAAAGGGGACTAGCCATTTTAGCTCACTTAATAGAGCATCGGCCCGCAGAATGAAAGGTTCTAGGTTCAATTCTGGTCAAGAGCACATGCCCAGGTTGCAGGCTCAATTTCCAGTAGGGGATGTGCAAGAGGTAGCTGATCAATAATTCTCTTTCATCATTGATGTTTCTATCATTCTCTCCCTCTCCCTTCCTCTCAGGAAATTAATAAAAAATATATATATTTAAAAAAATAAAACCACAAAAGGCAGACAGTGGAAGACAAAAATGGAAACAAGAACAAGGGCAACAGGTAGAAAACAGTAACAAATGTGGAAGATACTAACCAACTATATCAATAATTGCTTTAAAAGTAAACTGTCTAAGCCTTGGCTGGGTGGCTCACTTGGTTGGAGCATTATCCCATACACCAAAAGATTGCAAGTTTAATTCCCAATCAGGATACATACCTAGGTTGTGGGTTCAATCTCCCAGGGCACATAAAGGAGGCAACAGACAATGTTTCTCTTTCACATCAATGTTCCCTTCTCTCTCAAATCAATAAAAAAATATCCTTGGGTGAGGATTTTTTTTAAAAGTCTACACATATGATAGCTTTATTGACTTTTCCAGATTTAATAGTAATAAGAGCTGACAATTACCGAACACTAATTAGATATCACACAGCCTACTAAGCATTTTATATACATTATTTTCTGCAAGCCATTCCCAAACTCTAAAAGACAGGTATTATTACACCCTATTGCTACTCATAATAGCAGACCAAATGCCCCATCAACAAGAGAATAAACTATAATAATTTCACATGCTGAACTACTTACAGGAATAAAAAATAAACTAGCTACATAGAAGAATCTAAAATAAACTAAGATTATATGAAAAACAATTCTCATAAGAATATATGTTAATTCCATATATTATAGAATTAAAAATCATACTGAACAGCAAGAAAATCAACAGAGGTTAGGATAAGTAATAAAAGAGTTATGACTGGAGAAGGGTACATTCAGGACTTCAGGGTCATTTGGTAACATTCTTTTTCTCAAACTGAATGGCTGATATATAGGAATTTTACTTTATTCCCTACATACTTGTTTATATCTATTTTCTAATCGTGAAACAGTTCACAGTAGAAGGAAAATAAATACTATTAAAAATAAGTGATTTATACATAGACTCTTATAGGTCTGTTTTCCTAAGCAGAGGATATACATCTGAAAATAGCTGGACTTTATCCGAATCTCAAGATATCACCTTCAAGAGAAATAAGAGTGACAACAATCTATACTAATAAAAGGCTAATATGCTAATTAGACCAGATGTCTTCCAAATGACCTTCCAGACATCTTTCCGGACAAACCCATGTGGCCGAGGCAGAGGTAGTTAGGGGCGATCAGGTCTAAACCAGCAGGGATCAGGCCTAAACCAGCAGTTAGACATCCCCTGAGGGGGTCCCAAGATTGGAAAGGGTTGCAGGCCAGGCTGAGGGGACTGCCCCCCTGTTGCACAAATTTCGTGCACTGGACCTCTAGTATATTGATAAAAGAAATCCTCTTATTTTCCAAAGAAGGTAAATTTTTTCAACAGATGAATTCGAAATAAATCAAAACCTACTAAATCTAATCCTTAATCTTTTGAAGAAGACTCTTAACACTTTAAGCCAAAGACTATCAGTGACTCAGCTAGAGTCATCAATGCCCAAATAAGAGATCCAAATTCTACTACTCTTTCTTTCACATTTTTCTCTTTTCATTTCTAGATTTCTTTTATACCTTGGACAAGTCAGTTCTCTCATGACCAAACAACTTTGCTTTGATCTCTTCTACTTTTCTCCTGTCATCTTCATTTAATTCTGAAATGGAGTAGCCACACTCACGAGCCATATTAAACTTCAGATTCCAGGCTAAAGAGAAAGCATAAAAACACTTGAGATAATACAATGCAAAAGTGAGAATTTTTCAGTGATTATAAGAGCATAAAAGATCATCATTATACCTAATTTAATGGTTCCCACATACTTAGCAAAAAGTGTGTGCTCTAAATTATATGACAAACTATTGGAAGTTCTAGAGATCATTTCATTGAAGAGTCTGACTTTTTTAAAAGCATATTTCTACAGATTTTTCTCCAACGAGGCCACTTTAAATATAGCATTCAATCATTTTTATTCCAATTTCCTTTTAATCAGAACAGTCCCTTTGCCTTCCCTGCTACAGTTTGACTCCTGCTACAGTTTCTGCCATTTCCACAAGAACTGATATTTTAAAATAAATAAAACTTGGGGAGTATTTTAGCAAATAAAAATGTGCTTAAGAAATAAAAGAAATGGCCTAGGCCAGCGGTCGACAAACTCATTAGTCAACAGAACCAAATATCATCAGTACAATTTCTTTTGAGAGCCTAATTTTTTAAACTTAAACTTCTTCTAACACCACTTCTTCAAAATAGACTCGCCCAGGCTGTGGTATTTTATAGAAGAGTCACACTCAAGGGGCCAAAGAGCCACATGTGGTTTTCAAGCCTCGGTTTGCCGACCACTGGCTTAGGCAGTTAATCTCAAGGGAAGATTCCCAGGTAGGTCTGGATTGCTTGTAAAAGTTACCCTTCCAAATATATTCCCCACATTGTCCTGAATATTTTCTTTTTAAATGGAATTCTATTAAGAGATTAAAAGGAATAATATTCTCTTTCAACCTCTAAGCCAAGTTCTAGTGTGAAATACCTTGATTAGTTTTTTCCAATGTCTACCTAAGATCTGCTCCTAGAATTTTATTATCAAAGGGGAGGAGAAAGTATATGTAGCTTTATTATACAGTGGTTGAGAGCAGAGCAATTGGGTTGTTTTTTTCTGCCTCCAAAATAAGGATACTATCATGAGGATGGGGAAAACATAAGTGCTTTGGGAGTTAGAAAACTCAAGCTCTCTACTTACTCTCCTCTCCTTCTGACATCAGAACAAACTTTTCCTAAGTCCCTAAATTCAGACTAGCACTATTAATCCTGTGATTTAGCTGCATTATTGGTTAAATAAGCTTATTCTGGATTTCAGAAGAAAATGCAATCAGCCAAATACTTAACTTTAAATAAATTATTAAACTACAATGTTTATAAGCTTCATCTGCCTTTATAACAAATAATCAGTTCCTACCTCGTGCTCGTACCCGGGATTCCTCTTCCTCTGCATTTCTGAGAATTTGTTTAGCATGATTCAATGAGGATTCACATTTCAGAAGATTTTTCACATGTGCAGCCAGTGAATCCACACTACTACCACGCCCTTCATCACTCTCTGACACACACTCTTCCTCTCTGCTATCTGTCATACTTGTCTTCGGTGAAGTATATGGAAACAAGTTTAGAAGAACATCAGAAACTGATTCAAAGGAATTACTGTCCAAGGAGCAGGAACTTGCATCACTACTTGAATCACTTTTTATGATAGTCATCATAGGGATAAGAATTTTATTCCCAAGGGTTCCACTACACCCTTCAGGTTCAGATCTCATTACAGATCTGGCTGCTTTATATTGCCTAAGGGTATCATCTAATGCCATTCTGGCTTTGATTTCTGCTTCCTGTGGAGGATTTCTAACTGTAGTTGAACTAACAAACTCCCAATTTTCAATGCCTTCCTGGCATTTAAGATTTGTCTGTGTACTAATATCCTTCTGTAGGTATTTGTTTGGATTTTCTTCTGTGAATGGCTGTCTCTGAGGCAAATCAATGTTAGATTCATCAGTTGTAGGGGGTTCTTTGAAGCAAACAACCTTCTTGGATTGAATAAATGAAATGTCACTAACATCTCTGAACGGTACAAGAGGAGCAGGAAAATTGCATCGTTTCAGTGCTATATTTTCTGCCTCCATTAAAAGTGTCCGAATCTCTTTAAGAGTTTTAGAACCATTATCTGTACCCTGGAATTCCCCAAAGCCAGTATCTTCAAAACCTGAAGGTTCTGGCTTATTTATTACAACTCTACCATCAGCTTGAGAGTTTAAGGGCATATTGTTTGAGATAATACTAGAATTAGAAGAATCCAAATGATCTATTGGCCTTTGGACACGGTCTGAAACAAGTTTGTGCTTCTCACTATGTGAATAAGTACCAGGGTTAACTGCTGATAACCCAGTAATCTGATCAACTTGCCCAAGACCACTTGAGAACTTCAGGGCATCTTTAGTTAGACGTCTATCTGAAAAATCCTGTTCATAGAATTTATTCTGTTTTTCTCTGTGTGAAAAAAAATGAGGAGGAGCTGTTGGTAACACAGTATTTTGGTCCGCTGGTTTAGGAATTGTTGATACTGTCAGTACATCTTCAGTTAGATGTTTGTCTGAAAATTCCTGAGGATAGACAATATTAGATTTTTCTCTGTATGAATAGGAACTAGGAAGAGGTACTGGTACCCTAGAATTCACGTCAGATGATTCAGGAACAGATGAGACCTGAGTATTTTCACTCTGTTGTCTATTTGGCAAATGCTGTTTAAAGAAAATACTGGGCTTTACTTTCTGAGAATAAGAATTACGAAAAACTGTCAGTAACGGAGTCTGCTGGACGTCTGGTCCAATCACAGCTAAATTCTTGGGTTTCTCTATCTGTGCGTAGGAAATGAGAGGAGCTGTTGGAAACTCAGTTTTCTGGTCATTGGGTAAAATCACAGTTGAAATCCTAGGTTTCTCTTTATGTGAATAATTACTAGAAGATCCTTCTGGTATCTCAGTCTTCTGGTCAAGTGGTCCAGGAAGAGCAAAAACTTTTAAAGCTTCATCAGTAATACTTGGCAACTCCTGCTGGTAAAAAATATTGCCCTTCTCTCTATATGAAGAGGAACCTGAGGGGATTATTCGTATTCCAGTCTTCTGGTCAGTTGGTCCTGGAACAGCTGAAACTTCCAAAGTTTTTTCAGTAATATCTGGCAACTCCTGGTAAGAAATTACGGGGCCCTCTTTATATGAATAGGAAGAAGAGGGCACAATTTGTATACCAGTCTTCTGGTCAACTGATCCAGGAATTGCTAAAAGTTTTGAAGCATCTTCATTATGATCTGGCAATTCTTGCTGGTAAGAAATGATATGCTTCTCTCCAGGAGAGTAAGAAGTAGAGGTTACTATTGGTATCCCAGTTTTCTGCTCAGTTGGTCCAGAAACCCCTAAAACTTTTAAAGCCTCTTTAGTAAGATCTTGCTGGTAAGAAATGATGGGCTTCTCTCTATATGAATAGGAAACTGATGATATTGTAGGTATCCCAGTCTTCTGATCAGCTAATCCAGGAACACCTGAAACTTTCAAAGCCTCTTCAGTTAGATGACTACTTAGCAATTTCTGTTGGTAAGAAATAATAGGCTTTTCTTTCTGTGAGTAAGAAGCAAAGGTTTCTGTTGGCTTTCTGGTATTCTGGTCACCTGGTTCAGAAACAGCTGAAACTTTCAGAGCCTCTAGAGTTAGCGGACTGTCTGGCAAGGCCTGTTGGTAAAAAACAATGGGCTTTTCTTTACTTGAGTAGGAAGCAGAGGTCACTTCTGGTATTCCGGTCTTCTGATAACCTGGGAGAGGAACAGCTAAAACTTCATTTAGCTGACCATCAGGCAAGGCCTGTGGGTAGAAAAGAAAGGGCTTCTCTCTATGAGAGTAGGAAGTAGAGGATACTATAGGTAACCCAGTCTTCTGGTCAGCTGGTCCAGAAGTAGAAACATTCAGAGCCTCTTCTGTGAGATGTCTATCTGGTAAAGCCTGCTGGTAAAAAATAATGGACTTCTCTCCAAGTGAGTAGGAATTTGGAGGTACTGTTGGTATTCCAGCCTTCTGATCACCTGTTTCAGGAATAGCTGAGACTTTCAGAGCCTTTTCAGTTAGATGATCATCTGGCAACCCTTGTTGGTAGAAAATATTGGACTCTTCTCCAGGTGAGTAGAAACTAGAAGGTTCTGACGGCAACCCAGTTTTCTGGTCAGCTGGTCCAGTAACAGTTGAAACCTTCAGAGCCTCTTCAAGTAGGTGACTATCTGGCAAGGCCTGTGGTGAAATAATAATATGCTTCTCTCTATGTGGATAGGGAGTAGAGGGTAATGTTCGTATCTCAGGCTTCTGATCAGCTGGTCCAGAAATGGTGGAAACTTTCAGGACCTCTTCAGTGAAATGAGTGTCTGGTAAGGCCTGTGGATAAAAAAGAATGGGTTTTTCTCTATGTGAGTAGGAACTAGGAGGTTCTGATGGCAACTCAGTATTCTGGTAAGAAAGTCCAGAAACAGCTCTAACTTTAAGAGCCTCTTTGTGTAGATGATTGTCTGGCAACTCCTGTTGGTAGGAAATATTGGGATTCTCCCTGTGTGAGTTGGAACTAGAGGATACTGTTAATATACCAGTCTTCTGGTCACCTTGTGTAGGAGCAGATGAAACTTTCAGAGACTTTTCAGTCAGATGACTATCTGGTAATGCCTGTTGGTAGAAAGTACTGGACTTCTCTTCAAATGAGTAGAACCCAGAGGAACCTGGTGGTATTCCAGGGTTCTGCTCAGCTGGTGCCGGGACAGATGAAACTTTTAGAGCCTCTTCAGTTAGATGACTATCTGGAAACTCCTGCTGGTAAAAAACGATGGGTTTCTCTCTATGCGAGTAGGCATTAGATGGTGCTGTTTGTATTCCAGTGTTCTGGTCAGTTTGTCCAGGAATAGATGAAATTCTCTGAGTCTGTTCAGTTAGATGACTGTTTGGCAACTTCTGCTGATAGAAAAAATTGGTCTTGCCTCTAGATGAGTAGGAAGTAGGGGGTGCTGTTGGTATCCCAGTCTTCTGCTGAGCTAGTCCAGGGACAGTGAAAACTTTCTGAGCCTCTTTAGTTAAATGACTAACTGGCAACTCCTGTTGGTAGGTAATATTGGGCTTATCACTCTGTGAGGAAGAAGTAGAGCTTAATGTAGGTGTCACATCCTTCTGGTCAACAAGTCCAGGACCAGATGAAACTTTCAGAACCTGTTCAGTTAGATGACTTTCTGGCAATGTCTGTTGATAAAAAATGTTGGGCTTCTCTCCATGTGAGTAAGAAGTTGAGGTTCCAATTTTCTGGTCAATGAATCCAGAAACAGCCACAACTTGTTGAGACTGTTCAGTTAGATGGCTCTCACGCAACTCTTGCTGATAGAAAACACTGGGCTTCTCTCCATGTGAATAGGTAGAGGTTCCTACTGGTATCCCAGCCTTCTGGTCAGCAAATCTATAAATAGCTGCAGCTTGTTGAGACTGCTCAGTTAGATGACTCTTTGGCAAAGTCTGTTGATAGAAATTATGGGGCTTCTCTCCATGTGAGTAAGAAGTTGAGGTTCCAGTCTTCTGGCCAGTAAATCCAGAAACAGCAACAGCTTGTTCAGACTGTTCAGTTATATGACTCTCAGGCAATGTCTGTTGATACAAAATATGGGGCTTCTCTCCATGTAAGTAAAAAGTTGAGGTTCCAGACTTCTGGTCAGCAAATCCAGAGACAGCAGCAGCTTGTTGAGATTGTTTAGTTGAATGACTATCTGACAACTCTTGCTGGTAAAAAATACTGGGCTTCTCTCTATGTGAGTAAGTAGAGGATACTATTGGTATGGCTGTTTTCTGTTCTGTGGATCCAGGAGCAACAGAAACTTTCAGAGCCTGCTCAGTTAGATGATTTACTGGAAATGTCTGTTGATAGAAAATATGGGGCTTCTCTCCATGTGAGTAAGAAGTTGAGGTGTCTGTTGGTATCCCAGTCTTCTGAACAGCAAATCCAGAGACAGCAGCAGCTTGTTGAGACTGTTCAGTTAGATGACTCTCAGGCAATGTCTGCTGATAGAAAATATAAGGTTTCTCTCCATGTGAGTAAGAAGTTGAGGTGTCTGTTGGTATCCCAGTCTTCTGGTCAGCAAATCCAGAGACAGCAGCAGCTTGTTGAGACTGTTCAGTTAGATGACTCTCAGGCAATGTCTGTTGATACAAAATATGGGCCTTCTCTCTGTATGGGTAAGAAGTTGAGGTGTCTGTTGGTATCCCAGTCTTCTGGCCAGTAAATCCAGAGACAGCAGCAGCTTGTTGAGACTGTTCAGTTAGATGACTCTCGGGCAATGTCTGCTGATAGAAAATATAAGGTTTCTCTCCATGTGAGTAAGAAGTTGAGGTGTCTGTTGGTATCCCAGTCTTCTGGTCAGAAAATCCAGAGACAGCAGCAACTTGTTGAGACTGTTCAGTTAGATGACTCTCAGGCAATGTTGGTGGATAGAAAATATGGGGCTTCTCTCCATGTGAGTAAGAATTTGAGGTTCCAGTCTTCTGGTCAGCAAATCCAGAGACAGCTGCAGCTTGTTGAAACCGTTCAGTTGGATGATTATTTGTCAACTCTTGCTGGTAAAAAATATTGGGCTTCTCTCTATATGAGTAAGTAGAGGATACTATTGGTATGGCTGTTTTCTGTTCTGTGGACCCAGGAGCAACAGAAACTTTCAGAGCCTGCTCAGTTAGATGATTTTCTGGAAATGTCTGTTGATAGAAAATATGGGGCTTCTCTCCATGTGAGGATAAAGTAGAGGATACTGTTGGTATCACAGTCGTTTGACCAGCTGATCCAGGAACAAATGAACCTTTCAGAGCCTGTTCAGTTAGAAGACTGTTTGGCAGCAATGTCTGAGAAAAAACAACGTGTTTCTCTCTATGTGTATAGGAACTAGAAGGTGCTGTTGTTTTCTCGCTCTTCTGGTCAACAGATCCAGTAACAGCTGAATCTCTTAGAATCTCTTCAATCTGATGACTATCTCTCAAGGCCTGTGGGTAGAAAATATTGGCCTTCTCTCTCAGTGAGTAGGAACTAAAGGGTACTGTTGAAATTCCAGCCTTCTGGCCAGCTAGTTTTGGAACAGGTAAGGCTTGTAGAGTCTCTTCAGTTACATGACCATTTGCCAATATCTGTTGGTTGAGAATATCATTATGTATACCAATAGTATTCTCCACAGAAGACCTTACAGCCAACTGAGAAAAGTCCTCAGAAGACAAGGGTAAATGAGATCCAATGCCTGAATCTCCAGAAGTGGTAGTGATGTCGGCTTTCAAGTTGGATTGAGTAATTTCACTTACGTCTCCTTTAGAAATATCTCCTAAAGAATAAGAAGTTTGTTAATGGTACATATTGTTTTAATTGAAAAATATTTATTGCTCTGGCTGCTTTGGTTCAATTGATTGGAATGATATTCCATACACTGAAAGATCACAGGTTCGATTCCCAGTTAGGACACATAACCAGGTTATGGGTTCAATCATTGGTTGTGGTGCATACAACAGACAACCTCTCTCTCTCTCTCTCTCCTCTTTCTCTCTCTCTCTCTCCCTCCCTCCCTCCCTCCCTCCCTCTTTCCCTCCATCCCTCCCCTCTACACCTCCCATATCCCTTTCTTTAAAAACCAATAAAAACATGTCCTGTGAGGATTTAGAAAACAAAACAAAACAAAACAAAAACCTGGTTCCTGGACCCCCATCAGAAAATGAGATTCCATTGGTCTAGGGCAGTACTCAGCAAGCTGCGGCTTGTGAGCCGCACTTTGCCGCTCTGTTGACTAATGAGTCTGCCAACCACTGGACTAGACTAAATGTTACAGTGTAGTTGGAAGCTGTGAGGATTAGGCAATTGTTGCATATTGTGTGCAAAGAGGTAAAGGGTAGTATATGACAGTGATCGGCAAACTCATTAATCAACAGAGCAGCAAACTGTGGCTTGAGAGCCGTGGTTTGCCGACCACTGGTCTAGGGTGTAGCCTATCCTATCTAATCAAAGAGTAATATGCAAATTGACAGTACTTCAGTATACCCACAAGCCACACCTACTAGCCAATCAGAGCGAGTATGCAAATTAACCCAACCAAAATGGCTACAGCCACAGAGAGAGCAGGAGGGAGGCTTGGGTTGCCCCTGGTGATGGAGGAAGCCAAGCTATCCACAACCCTAGCCAGCCCAGGCTTCCGCTTAAGGCAACTTAAAGTTTCAATGGCTGGGCAAGCAGAAGGCTTGGCTCCGCTCCAGGCTACCAAGTTTCAATTGTAGAAGATAAATAAATCCCAGATACCAGGGCCTCTGTGTGAGTTGCCAAGGGGCGTGGCAAGCCTGCAAACCACCACAGGCCCCTCACCCAGACCACCCCACGTCCCAAGGGATCATCCACCCTGATCCAGGACACCCTTCAGGGCAAATCAGTTGGTCCCCACCCATGCACCAGGTCTATCTAATAAGAGTAATATGCAGATTGACTATCATCCTAACACACAAGATGAGTGTCCCATGTGGTCAAAAGATCCTGCTTTACACGTGGACACAAGATGGCCAGCAGAGGAAGGCAGCAGGGAGGGACCAGGCCTGCAAGGGAGGACAGCTGGGGGTGATCAAGCCTGCAGAGGAGGGCAGTTAGGGGTGACCAGCCCCAAAGGGGAGGGCAATTAGGGACAAACAGGCTGGCAGGGGAGCAGTTAGGCATCTATCAGTCTGGCAGGGGAGTGGTTAGGCATCTATCAGGCTGGCAGGCAGAAGTGCTTAGGGGCAATCAGGAAGGCAGGCAGGTGAGCAGCTGGGAGTCACTGTCTTGGATTTTGAGAGGGGACAGGCTGGGCTGAAGGACACCCCCTCCCCTAAACGGGCAGTTGGACATCCCTCAAGGGGTCCCAGATTGCAGAGGGAGCAGGCTGGGCTGAAGGCAACCCCTCCCCTTCGCTCCCTGGTGCACTAGACCTCTAGTACATTAGTAGAAAAGAAAGAAAGAAAAAAAAAAGACAGCTCTTCTTCCTTGGGACTTTATATTCTAGAAAGGAATCCTAAAGAAATCCTATATAATAAAAGCCTAATATGCTAAGTATCCAGTCAGCTGTTCAACCAATCAACGTATAATATGCTAATGATATGCTAAGGCCGCTCAACCGCTCACTATGATGTACATTGACCACCAGGGGACAGAGAGTCGACCAGTCAACCAGTCACTATGATGTGCACTGATCATCAGGAGGCAAACAGTTAACCAGTAGAACAGTATGACATGCACTGACCACCAGGGGATAGACACTCCAACCAGTAGGTTAGCCTGCTGCTGATTGGGACTGAGTGAGATAGGCCAGACATCCCCTGGAGCCCTCTCATGGTCCCTCCCTCACTGGCCAACTTCCCTCCCCGCCCCTGATCATGCACCAGTGGGGTCCCTTGGCCTGGCCTATGCTTCTCGCAATCCAGGACCCTTCAGGATGTCAGAGAGCTGGTTTCAGCCCAATCCTGCAGGCCAGGCCGAGGGACCCCACTGGTGCACAAATTCGTGTACCAGACCCCTAGTACAGTGGTTGCCTACCTTTTGGACCTCAAGGACCACCAGTAGTCTGCAGACCATTGGTTGGCGACTCCTGCTCCAAAGATTTCCTTAAACCAGCAGTCATCAACCTTTCAGACCTTATGGACCACCAGTGGTCTGCAGACCAACAGTTGGCGACTACTGCTCTAGCAGTCAATTAAAGACATGAGTATTTACACTCAATGATAATTATTACAAAGCCATTTAAAGCAGCAATCTAATTCATAAATAATTTAAATACTCAACAACAGAACTATAGATTTAAAATGTCAGTATAGACATTTGATGAAATATTATGGAGATCTTCAGGTGATTTTTAAAGAATTTTCTATGTGATGTGAAAATGCTGTTTACTTATAAGCTAACAAGTTAGCCTTTTAGCTGTCATGTATGCTAGCAGAAGATATGATACTCCTCAATTGCAACAAAATATATTATTCCATGGCATAGCAAAGAATCATTAGCTTGTTTTCATGGGTTTCTCTTTTTCTCAAGTCCTACAAGAGCAATGCAATATGGCCCAGATGGATGCTATGCATGCAGTGGGTTTAAGTGGCTGGGCTAATAAGTGTACCCATAATAAGACATGTATTTTTAACTATATGAAACTGTAAACTCTAAAAGTTACACTAAGAAGTTTGAACTTAATTCTATATGGCACAGGGAACTATTGACAGACATGAGCAGACCTGTATTGTAGAAAGACAAGATCTGGGTTGGAAAGGGAATTCAAAAGTATAAGCAGTGCTGTCTCATCAAACTTTCTGCAACAATGGAATTGCAATATATTTGTATTGTCAAAAGAAAATAAATAATCCTAAATAAAAATAGTTCTAAATGAAGAGGGAAATAAATAAATAAAATTTATTTATTTATTTATTAAGAAACGCATTCATTCGTTCATTCAAAAAAAAAATTGTTTACTACAGACCAGTCACTGTTCTAGATGTAGAAAATAGGAGCAATAAATAGACAAAGCTTACATTCTAATTAAAAACAAACAGACAAGAAGTAAATTGGCAAAACATATGGTAGCAAAATGATTGATATCCAGTAAATATTAGCTATACTTTATATATAAGAAAATTGTTTCAATGATAATGATTTAACAGTGTTGGTCAATGTAAAGACCTTAGATTTTAATTCAGTAGGTCTGGGGTGGAATCTCAAATTCTGCATTTCTACAAGCTCCCAGGAGTACCCAATATTATTGGTCCTTAGATGACATTTTGAGTAACAAACCTATTTTCCTAGAGTTGTACAGTGAGTAAATGACAAAAATAGACACTTTAGCTTTCTAATTCTAACTAAATATCCTGAACTCTTTTTACTACAACTGACTGCCATTCTAAACCCACTGGTTGAGCTTCAAATAAGGAGTTGGAAATAGAATGGAATGAGAACTGAACTGTGAAGTAAAAAAGTAGAAATATCAAGTTAACTTCAAGAAAACTAAAAGAAAATAGTGTACACTGCATTGTAACTTTAGAAGGATATGAGTTATGAAATTTTGTGAGAAAAAAAGGCTTAAGAAATTAATAAATCTAAACATATTAATGAGCTGAACAACTAATGAATCAAAGAAGAAAAAGAAGAAAAATATACCCCCAAGACGATTGAAAATGGAAATACAACATCCCAAAACTTATGGGATGCAATAAAAGCAGTTCTAGGAGGAAAGTTTATGGGACAAGTGCCTACATCAATAAACAAGGAAAGTCTCCAATAACCTAACTTTATATCTCAAAGAATTAGAAAAAAGATAAAGCCCAAAGTAGCAGAAGGAAGAAGATATATCCTCATCCCCTCCCAGAACCAAATTGAAATAAAGAATAATCAAACTGCATAACCAACTGAAGATTAGAAGAAGAGAAGTCTTATAATCAAGGATTTACAGAAGAAGCAACACTGAGACTGGTAGAAAGAGTGTAGACACAAATTGGGCTGGTCCCATTCCCTTTTTTGTGGTGGCTGAGATTCTAGAGGGATATCTCAGCTGCAAAGGCTCCCTCTTAGGAGTGTGGGGTTCAGACCCCAAACCACGCATACCAGCCCAGGGCACCAGAACTTGCCCCAAACATTTGGCTGTGAAAATCAGAATGAAAAAAACAACCCATGGAAAATATTAAAAAACTGAAAAGCCTGGCATGCATAGCTCAGTGGCTGTGTATCAACCTACTGTTTCCCTGAAAATAAGACAATGTCTTATATTAATTTCTGTTCCCAAAAAAGCGCTAGGTCTTATTTTCAGGGGATGTCTTATTTTTCCATGAAGAAGAATATGGTACACAATTATTGTTGAACAAAAAAAAAGGAAATTTATTACCTGTATACAGTACAGTAGTAGTTGTCATCACAAACCAGCTCACTGATTGGCTGCAGCGCAGCAGGAGCTGTTCAGGCAGTGCAAGATCTCTTTAAATCAGGAGTCAGACGCCTTACAGTAGCTTCGGGGGCCTTATATTCCAGGGAGGCCTTATGCTCGGAGGAGGCCTTATTATCGAGAGGTCTTATTTTCAAGGTGATGCCTTATATTCAGCGAGAGGGAAAACTGAAAGTAGGTCTTATTTTCGGGGGATGTCTTACTTTGGGGGAAACAGGGCATGAACCAGGAGGTCATAGCTCCATTCCCAGTTGAGCACATGCCTCGGTTTTGCAGGTTTGATCCCCAGTATGGAACGTGCAGGAAGCAGCCAATCTGTGATTCTCTCTCATCATTAATGTTTCTATCTCTCTTTCCCTCTCAGTTCCTCTCTGAACTTAATAAAAATATTTTTTTAATGAAGAATACTATAACTGAAATGAAGAACATACTAGAAGGAATAAATAGTAGGTTAGATGAAGCAGAGGATGGAATTAGCCATTTGGAAGACAAGGTAACAAAAAAAACACCCAATCAGGAAACAAAATTGTAAAAAATGAGGATAGTAGCCCTGATGGGTCTTGCTCAGTGGTTAGAGCATTAGCCTGTGGACTGAAGAGTCATGGGTTTGATGCCCGCTCAAGGACACATACCTGGGTTGCAGGTTCCAAATCCAGCCCATCAATGCGCATGCAGGAGGCAAATAATTGATGGGCCTCTCTCACATTGATGTTTCTGTGTCTCTCCCCCGCCCTTCCACTCTCTCTAAAAAAAATATATCAATGGAAAAAATATCCTCAGGTGAGGATTAACAACAACAAAACAAAACAAAAAAAATGGAGATAATTTAAAAGACCTGTGGGACAACATGAAACGTGGTAACATCATCACAGGGGTACAAGAAGGAGAGGACAGAGAGCAAATAGACACCATATTTGAAACATTATTGGCTGAAAACTTCCCTAACCTGGTTAAAGGAAAAGATACATAAGTCTAGGAAGCACAGAGTCCCGAACAACATGAACCTAAGAAGACATATCACAATTAAAATGCAAAGGTTAAAGACAAAAAAAGAATCTTAAAAGCAGGAAGTGAAAGACAGTTGTCTACAAGAGAATGCCAATACTGTCAATTTGATTTCTCAACAGAAACATTTCTAGCCAGAAGAGACTAGCATGAAATATGCAAAGTGAAGAAATGCACCCTAGTCAGTTTGACTCAGTGGAAGAGTGTCAGCCTGCAGACTGAAAAGTCTGGGGTTTGATTCCAGTCATGGGCATATACCTCAGCTGTAGGCTTAATCCCTGGCCCTAGTCAGGGAGGCAACCAATTGATTTATCTTTTTCACATGGGTGTTTCTCTCCTTCTCTCTCACCCTCCCTTCTATTGTCTCTAAAAATCAATGGAACATTATTCTTGGGTGAGGATTTACAAGTGATGAAAAGCAAAGATCTACATTTTGCCTAGAAAGATTATCATTTAAAATTGAGGGAGAGCTGAGACCGGTTTGGCTCAGTGGATAGAGTGTCAGCCTGCGGACTGAAAGGTCCCAGGTTCGATTCCGGTCAGGGGCATGTACCTTGCTTGCGGGCGCAACTCCAGTAGGGGGCGTGCAGGAGGCGGCTGATCGATGTCTCTCTCTCATCGATGTTTCTGACTTTCTATCCCTTTCCCTTACTCTCTGTAAAAAATCAATAAAATATATTTTTTAAAAAAAGAGAAGAAAAAATTGAGGGAGAAATAAAGAGCTTCCAGACAAGAAAAAAATAAAGGAGCGCATTACCACCAAACAAGTATTATAAGAAATGTTAAAGGGTCTTTTGTAAGAAAACAATCAGAGGAACATAGTTATCTACACTAATAAAAGAGAAATATGCAAATTAACCATACCTCAATGTCAATCAGCCAATCAGGAGCGAGCATGCAAATTAACCCAACAAAGATGGCAGATTAATTTGTAAATTCAGGCGTGGCGTGGCTGGGGGTGGTGCAGCTACTTGCACGTGCACTGGTATCAAGCGGCCTACGTCCCGGGGACAGGCATCCTCAGGACCCAGGCTGCTATGAGCCTGTAGGCTCGCGAATTGGCCCAGAGCAGCTGGGGGCGGGGTGGGAATATTCCTGGGACCTAGGCGCTCCAGTGTCATATGTGCAAGCAGTGAGCGAGCAGACAGCAGACTGCGGGGAACTGCTTGCTCCTCACTGCAGTGACAAGGGGCAAGCAGTCCCCCACAGTGAGCAAGCAGACAACAGGACCCTGCTTGTCCCTGGCCATGGCAGTGAGGAGCAAGCAGTCCGTTGTAGTGAGTGAGGAGACAGCAGGGCCCTGCTTGCCCCTGGCTGTGGCAGTGAGGGCAAGTAATCCTTCACAGGGTCCCCACTGATCAGATACCAGGGCCCTGCTTGCTCCTATGGCAGCGAGCCAGGGAGCAGACACCAGGGCCTGCGGTGGTGTCAAGCAGGCAGGTCCACAGAGAGCAGAGAACCATGGGGAGCAGGCCTAAGCCACCAGTAGGACATTCCCCGAGGGCTCCTAGATTGGAAAGGATGCAGTTTGGGCTGAGGGACTACCCCCTCCCTAGGTGCAGAAATTTCATGCACTGGGCTCCTAGTAAAGAAAAAATGAGAATACGAACCTACCAATAGTCACTTTAATTGTAAATGGATTAAATTCTCCAATTAAAATATATAGATTAGTTAAATGGATAAGAAAACATAAACCATATATAGCAGTATATACTGTCTACAAGAGACCCACCTCAGAATGAAAGATACACGTAGACTAAAAGTAAAGAAATGGAGCCCTAGCTGGTTTGTTTCAGTGAATTGAGTGTTGGCCTGCAGACTGAAGGGTACATGGGCACATATCCAGGTTATGGGCTTGATCCTCAGTATGGGGCAGGCAGGAGGGAGTTAATCAGTAACTCTCATGACTGATGTTTCTCTCTCCCTTTCTCTTCCTCTTTGAAATAAATAAAAATATATTAGAAATAAAAAATAAAAAGGAAAAAGTATTTCATGCAAGTGGAAATGAAAAACAAAAACAAAAACAGCTGGGGTACCAATACTTATCTCAGACAAAATAGACTTTAAAACAAAAGAGAACACTAGGTCCTAATTGGTTTTGGCTCAGTGAATAGAGCATCAGCTCATGGACTGAAGGGTCTCAGGTTTGATTCCAGTCAAGGGCACTTACCACAGTTGCAGGCTCAATCCCTGGCCCTGGTTGGGGCATGTGCATGAGGCAACCAATCATGTGTCTCTCACATTGATGTTTCTCAGTGTTTCTCCTCCTCCCTTCCATCTCTCTCTGAAAATCAATGGAAAAATATCCTCAGGTGAGGATTAACAAAACAAACAAACAGAAAAACATTACATTACTAGAGGCCTGGTGCACGAAATTCAGATGGGGTGCCTCCTTAGCCCAGCCTGTATACTCTCGCAATCCAGGACCTCTCAGGAGATGTCCAACTGTTTAGGCCTGATCCAGCAATCAGTCATCCTTCTTGCAAACTGGGACTTTTGGCTCCTAACTGCTTGCCTGCCTGGCTGCCTGGTCACCCCTAACTGCTCTGCCTGCCTGATCACCCCTAAACACTCGCCTGCCTGCCTGCCTGTCTGTGTGATTGGCTGTAACCACCCTGCCTGCCTGCCTGCCTGCTTGCCCTTAACTGTTCTACCTGCCTGCTTTCCTGATTACCCCTAACTACTCGCTTGTCTGCCTGCTCAGTACACGACATAGCAACCAGTTGTTCTGCCATTTGGTCTATTTGCATATTACCCTTTTATTATATATGATGGTAAAGCAGACAATTCAAAGAGAGAATATTAACACTTATAAACATGTATGCATTCAACATAGGAGCACCTAAATACTAGTACATAAAGCAAATCTTGCTGGATATGAAGAAAAAGATCGACAGTAATCTATATATATAAAAGCCTAAGTCACCAAATGATCAGTTGTTATGAGGTGCACTGATCATTAAAGGGCAGATGTTCAACGTAAGAGCTTCCTCCTGTTGGTAAATGTGCTCCTACACTGGAAGCACTGCTTAACTGATGGTGGGGTCCCAGATGCAGGGCTCATGATTGGCAAGCACCACTGTGGTGGCGAGAGCCTCTCCCAATCAGGACTAACTAGGCACAAGCCTGCGGCAGGAACAGCAGGCAGCGTTGGACTGCCGATTTCAGCCCAATCCCCACAGGCTATGCCAAGAGACCCCACCAGTGCACGAATCCATGCACCAGGTCTCTAGTATAGACATAGTAGGCGATTTTAAGATGTTCAAAATCAGTGGATACATTTTCCAGACAGAAAATCAACAAGGAAACAATGGTATTAAATGACACACTAGTTAAGATAGATTTAATTGATATCTTCAGAGCATTTCACCCCAAATCAGCAAAATATAAATTCTTTGCAAGTGCACATGGAACACATATTAGGAAACAAAAGAAGTTTCAATAAATTAAAAAGATTAAAATCATATCAAGCATCTTCTAGACTATAATGGTATGAAACAAGAAACCAATCACAAGAAAACAGAAAAACACACAAAGACGTATAGTCTATAAATAACATGTTAGTAAACAATGAATGAATTAACAATGAGATCAAGGAAAAAATCAAAAGATACCTTGAAACAAATGAAAATGATAACACAATAACCTAAAATCTATGGGACATTGCAAAAGCGGTCCCTAAGATGAAAATTTAAGCATTACAGGCCAAACTAAGAAATAAGAAAAGTCTCAGCCCTGCTGGGTAGCTCAGTTGGTTAGAAGGGCATGCCAATATGCCAAAATTGTGGGTTCGATCTCCAGTCAGGGCACATACAAGAAGCAACAAATGAATGCATAAATAAGTGAAACAAGAAATCAGTGTTTCTCTCTGTCTCTCCCTCTTCCCCGCTCTAAAAGTAAGGTGAGGATTAAGAAAAATAAATAGCACACAAATAAGTAAATAAATAAATAATACTGGAATATCACTAAAGAACTTAAAATATCACATTAGAAAATATTCACTCAATTCAATAAAAAGCATTAAAGTAGGAAAAGAAGAACAAAAAAGACATGAGACGCATGGGAAACAAAAAGTAAACCAGAACATGTAAATCCAATTTTTATCAATATTGGCATAAATGTGAATGTATTAAACAAATACATCAAAAGGCAGAGATTATTAGTCTGCATTAAAAAAAAAAGATCCAACTATATGCTATTTGCTAAAGATGTACTTTAGATTAAAAATATAGCTAGGTTGAAAGTAAAGGGATAAAAAAAGATGTCATACAAACAAGCAACCATAAGAGCTAGAGCAAGTATACTGATAAAAGATAAAATAAAGCTTTAGGACAAATATGTTACTAGAATTAAAGGTCAATTTATAACCACACAAAGAAAGTTAATTCATCAAGACATATGACATTATAAATTATAAAATATAAGCATAAATGCACTTAATATATCTCAAAATGTTTGAAGCAAATCTAACAGAAAACAAGGGAGAAACAAACACTAATATTTGGACACTTCAAAACCTTACTTTCAGAAATGGAGAAAACAACTAGACAAAGGATCAACAAGGATACAGAAGACTGTAACACTATAAATCGACCAGAACTAGCAGATAAGTATGTATAGAACACACCACCTAACAACAGCAGAATGCATTCTTCTCAAGTGCAAACTGTACATTCTATAGGATAGACTAAATATTAGGACATAAAACAAGCCTCAATAAAATTTAAAAACTGAAATGATACAAAGTCTATGTTCTCTAAAAAATGGAAACTCATAAGTATGTGAAATTAAACACATTTCCAGATAACCAGTGACAACAAAGAAATATTACAATGGAAATTAGGCAATATTTAGGTGAATTAAAACAAAATCATGACAAACCAAAACTTAAGGGATGCAGCTAATGCAGTGTTTAGAAATTTATCTATGTAAACACCCAAATTAGAAAGATCTCAGATCAATAACTTAACCTTTCACCTTAACAAACAATAAAAAGTTCAAATCAAAACTGAAGCAAGTGAAAGCATGAAAATAATAAAGATAAAATGGTAGTAAATGAAATAGAGATTTAAAAGGTAGAAGGAAAAATTAGAAAAAGTAGAGAAACCAATTTCTTTGAAAAGTTCAACCAAATAAATTGACAAACGTCAGCTAGACTTACCAAAAAAGATCTCTCTCCAATTGCTAAAATCAGTAATAGGAGGACATTACTACCAACCTCACAATGAATTCCTTCCCATTATTTTCCATCTTTCTCAAATAAACAAAAAACATACAAATAAAACTTTCTTTCTTGAAGTTTAAGCCACACAAAGCTTCAATACCATCCTCCATCTATCATGTTCTTATAACTCCCAGTTGCTCCCATTCACTTTTCTCAAGGTCTGGTGCACAGGCTTTCCCTAAACTCCAAACCTCACAAAAAAATCAGAAAATATTTAAACATAGTTAATCCAAAAAGCTAGCCTCAAAATCTCAATTTACTTTATCCCAGTGGTATTTATTCAACTTCTAACCACTCCCCTCAGGGCCAAGCAATGGATCTTAACACCCTTCAAACTGATACAAATTTAAATGTACTAACTCACTCTGACCAAAATTACCTATTCTTCTAGCTCTCTCAGTAACTCATACCCACCTCCTGTATTCAGCTTCATAAATAAATTTCTGTTCCTTCATTTTCTTCCAGACTAACAATTCTCCTGACTTTTCTTTTCCAATGCAGGCTGAAACAAATAGCTGATTAACTCTTCCCTAACTTATTCCCTTGCACTGCTATCCTTCCACCATACACAAATCCCTCTATCAAGGACCAATCCTGTAATTAACCTTCTCCATTCAAGTTTCTGTAGAGAAAAATGAGAGATGCTATACAGGCTGACATTATAAAATAATTTCTGACCTCAACTGACTTTTCAGAACTACCTAAAAATCCTTTTACTTGTCTTTAATCAGTTCCATCTCTTATTCATTTCAACATAAATTCTGAGCCTTCACCCAAGCCACTCTCCTCTAAGTCCCTAAAACCTCTCCTCCTGTCCCTACCACCCGAACCAAGTAAGATTACCTTGCTTTCTGTCTCAGAACTGAGCTCTCAATTTCTTCTATTCAAATTTATTGTCCTCTCATGCTCAATTAATTTCTCCCCTTCAAATTACAGAAAGGAATATAGAAACAAACTGACGTTAATTCAGACCTGTCCATGTAATTCAGTTCTAAACACTGTCATGAAGAAAGCAATTAATTCAAAAAGTTCATCTAATGAAAGAGACCTGTGCATTTATAAATACACTTAATCCAAAGATAACATTACTGCAGGAGTTGAAATATTAAAAAATAGCCATAGCAAGATATTTTTAACAAGCTAATCATAAGGACATTTAATATCACCTTTTCCACATACCTGGTAAATGTTTGAGAGTCTTTGGTACAATCTCAGGAGATACTCTTAACATCCTGAGATCTGAAGAATGATACTCCAACTTTCTGGCTGACGCATGAGAAACAAATGGAGGCAATACAGATGAAAAAGACTGACTAATGTCCTATAAAAAGAGATTTTTTTAAAAAAAGATTAATTTTAGATATCATCTATTAAAATACAGATCTCACTTTTATGAAAATAAATATTAAGCAGTTATACCAGTTCCTTAAGATTTTATTCCCAATCCTCCGGAATACTTATACAGCTCATATCTTGGTCAATTCCAAGAAGGCTCTATAAAGTATTCTCAGGTTCTGGAAGTCTACCTGTATAGGAGACCTAAAAGTGTTTCTCTCCTTATGATAAGTATGATCATTGCAGAATCTGAACTATGGCACAGGATTTTTTTAAAAAGGAGAAGTGTGTTGTGGAAAGGAAGTAGGAGAAAACAAAGGTTTTTAAGATATCCACAAATGTTTAGAATAATTAAAGCATGGGAAAATTGTATCTGTGATCAGTTCCTAAAAAAATAAAAAGTCCTGCCCTAGCCAGTGTGGCTCAGTGGATAGAGCATCAGTGCACAGATAAAGGGTCCCAGGTTCAATTCTGGTCAAAGGCACATATCTCAGTTGCAGGCTCAATCCCAAACCCTGGTCAGGGCATGCAAAAGGCAACCAATCAATATATCTCTCTCACATCGATGATTCTCTCTCTGTCTCTGCCTCTCTCTCTCTTCTACTCTCTAAAAATCAATGGAAAAATATCTTCGGGTTAGGATTAACCAAAAAGAAGAAAGAAAAAGTCCTCAAATTTCTTGAAACAAAAGTCATGGGAAATATAAACTGATAGTGAAGGTTAAATGCTGAAAAAGAAGTTCCTAAAACACAAATCCCAACAAGTCCTTGCTAGTAAAGAAATTAGTAATCATTACTAGTGATGTTAGTACATATACAACTTTTCACCAAATTAGGGCAAATAAAATTTGGAATGTGGTCAGAGTTAATCTGTGCATCACTATTAATTGAATACTAGTGGCCTGGTGCACAGATTTGTGCACATTGAACAGAAAATAATTAGAAGAAATATTTTAATATTGCTATTTGCTCTTTCTCCCTCAGTGCTTGAGAGCTGGGTGGTAGCCCTGTCCCCTGCCACCACTGCTGGTTGCTGTCTGCAAAGCAATGGATAGGGTAAGGGTGCGGGGGGGGAGCCCTCACACCTGCCTTGGCCTGGCGGCACCCGCTCACCTACTCCACCATCCTGCCACAGACCCATAGGAGCCAGCAGCACTGCCACCACCTGCCAGCACCCATGTTTCACGCTGCCCCCTGGTGGTCAGCGCACATTATAGCGAGCAGTCAAACTCCCAGTCTCCTGGTCAAATGACCACCCAGGGGACAATTTGCACATTAGGCTTTTATTATATAGGATATCTTCATTTTTAAAATATATTTTATCTACATGAAAAAGCTGATGCATGTTATAAAAATTGTATAGTACTATAAAAAATATTAGAGCTCTGGCTAGATTAATCAGTTGGTTGGAGCATCGTCCCAAAGGTTGGAATTTGATTCCTGGGCACACACTTAAGTTTCAGGTTCTATCCCCAATCAAGGCCAATATGGGAGGCAACCAATCAATGTTTCTCTCTCACATCTCTCTCTCTCTCTTCCTCCACTCCTCCCTCCCTTCCTCTAAAAATCAATGTTTAAAAAACATATCCTCAGATGAGGATTAAAACAAAACAAAACACCCAGGCAGCGTGGGTCAGTGGTTGAGTGTCAACCCATTCAATAAGAGGTCACAGGTGTGAGGTGTGCAGGAGAAAGTCAGTCAATATTGATGTTTCTGACTCATCAACGTTTCTCTCTCTCTCTTTAAAAAATCAATAAAAACATATAAATATACATATGCATATCTTAATAATAAAAGGCTAATATGCAAATGGTCATCACGCCGTGATGCCATAACGACCTATCAGCAGAGACCTGAGGCTGTGCCCCCCACCTGGCAGGGCTTGATGGGGGTGGGGCCAGCCAGGTCTTGGTGTTGCTCAATAGGGGTGGGGCTGGCCGGACACATCTATTATAAAGAAAGGACAAATAGCAATATTAAAGTATTTCCTCTAATTAATTCCCTTTTAATGTGCATGAATTTCATGCACCAGGCCACTAGTCCTAAATAATAAAAGGTTAATATGGAAATCAAACAGTGAATGACCAGTCACTATGACACACACTGACTACTAGGGGACAAATGCTCAATGCAGGAGCTGCCCCCTGGTGGTCAATGCACTCCAACAGGGGGAGCATCACTCAGCCAGAAGCCCTGAGCCAGGCTACGGCTGGAGAGCAAAGTGGTGATGGTAGAAACCTCTCCCGCCTCTGTGGCAGTGCTAAGGATGTCCAATCTGACTGATAGCGTAGGCCCACTCTGGGACATCCTCCAAGGGCTCCCGGACTGTGTGAGGGTACAGGCTTGGCTAAGGGACCCCACTCCCCAAGTGCACGATTCTCATGTACCAGGCCTCTAGTATATTACAAACACTAAATTTAAAATTTACCAGATTTTGTTTCTCATTCTTACTGAAACTAACTTTAAAACCTTCATTCCTGCCAAAATAATGCAAAATCTTAGCAATGGTTTCACTGAAGAATAGCCAAACAGGCAGGGAGTTAATGGCATAATGGTTAAGCACACAGATTAGTTTCAAATACTAGTTCCCCTATTTGCTAAGTGATCATGAACAAGTTTGTTAACTTTCTGTCAGTTATAGAAATGGGGATGATGATAATCCTCAACAATCCTGATATATATAAGTAAAACTTAGCATAGTATTTGAGCACAGTTATTACTTTCATCCCCACTGTTATTATACTGAAAGTTAGAATTAAACAATGCCTACTTCAGAAGAAAATAAAACTAGCCTAATAGTTCTCTATATTAAAATATTTTTAAATTCAACAAATTACAAATAAAAGTTCATCAGTATATCTTTGTTCATATCCTTTTATCAAATGTCTGAACCTAATGGTTGAAATATGGTTGCAACCCAAACTAATTGTTTTCCAATAATATACACTCTTATACTTGGGAAAACAGGAAAAGGAAACTAACATTAAGTACACCACATATATTATCTAACTGTATTTAATGACTAACAGGAAATATGGATATATTATAAGGAAGTGGGATCCAGGTTAGAGTTGACAGTTTCAGACAAAAGAAGATGGGTAATGGGACCAGAGGAATATTCCAGAGATCAAGGAAAATAAAGCCTCTTATAAAAGAAACATTGAAACAAATTTTTTAAAACCCCAAAGTTATAATATTCTAGTATACACACACACACAGTAATAATAATATAAACAGAGAGGAATGGAATGTAGTAATATATGAGGATGTTGCTATGTGGGAAAGAGGTAGTTAGTTTCTTCTGGGAACACTGACTAGTTTGGACATTAAGCACCTCAGTATCTTTCCTGAGGAAACAACAGATTCTTATAATTTTCAAGATAACTCTGAAGTAAAAATCTTTCAGAAACACCTAAAAAGAAATGCCTGAGCCCTGGCCAGGAGCTCAGTTGGTTAGAGGGTCATTCTGATACACAAAGGTTTTGGGTTTGATCCCCTGTACTTACAAGAATCAATCAATTAATGCATAAATAAGTGGGACAACAAATTGACCTCTGTCTCTTTCTCTCTCTCGTCCCCTTTTCTCTGTCTAAAATTAATAAATAAAAATTTTTAAGTTATAAGTAAATAAATAAATAAATAAATATACTTGAATATTTCCAGGGTCTCTTCCAAGGTTTGTACATTGAAGGCCAGAGAGGGAAAAAGCACAAATCAATGTCTCCATTTTTAAGACTGTCCCAAAGGTTCTTGCTGGCACAACATGGAAAAGTTAAGATGCCTGGGATAAATGCCTGGAGACAACAAAGGATGGCTTTTTCCAAACACCACAGAATTCACTAAGTCTTTTGGTCTATAAAATATCAACATTTCTTTTATGCCAACCTCTAACAAATTAATTATATTCCTGCATATCAGATGAAGACCAGATTACAAGTCACAAGTTGGTATTAGTGCAGCAGTCACCAATCTTTAGGACCTCACAGATCACCAGTGATCTGCGGATCACCGATTGGCAAACACTGCTCCAAAGGTTTCCTTAAAGCAGCAATCACCAACCTTCCAGATCTCACAGACCACCAGTTAGCAACCATTGTATTAGAGGACATAAATGGGCACTTTTACCCCTATTTTGCAACTGAAATATTTATTTCCCTTTCCCATAAGAAATGTCAAATAGAAAAACTTACAGGCTCTTCCTCCAATGGTAGTTGTAAAGCAGATTGCCAAGGCAGGGAGACATCACAAATTTCTAGATCATCAAGCATATTTTCTAAACCTGCTAGCTCAATGCATTTCCCAGTCAAGTCACCTTGGTCACATATCTGGGAAACAGTAACAAGTAAAATAAAAACAAGCAACAATGCATTTCCTGAAGTAAAACTGGAAAAGACCATGTTTTCACCAACTATCATTTTATTGTGTCTCACCTCTCTTTGTAGTTCAGTAGATCTTTCACTGCATACAACAGCATTTTCATCTAGGCTACAGCATTCAATATCATCACCCAGAGAATAGATGTCAGATTCAGCCTTCTCCTGTAGGCTTTCTACAAAACAGGAGTCATTTTGCATAATTGTATATATTGTAAAACTGGATTTGGCACCCATAGGCCAAGGAATTTCAACCGAGGCCTCTATCAGCTTTCAGTAATGTCTCCTGACCAACTGTAATTAATGATGCAGCATTGATCATTGGTAAAGTACCTTGTTACTTTGCATCATATGTCACCAAGTTTGCTGAAAAGCTGCTTCCTATATCTGCAGATGAACCTTCAATGACATGACTAGAATTTACATTCTTACCCAAAATATAGTTTGAGGAATCTGCAACTTCTTCAAAGGTTTGCTGCTTTAAATCTTGCGAAAACAAAGAATCTGAAGTCGATACTTCCAGTGGGTAAATAATGTTTGAAGATCCTGCCTTCTCTGCAAGATCAAGAGCAGAAAAATACTTTATCTTCCCAATGGGAAGAAATGGTTCATTGTCTACATCACACTGAAATAAAGCTGACTGTGTTTGGTAAAGACCAACAATCTGGCTATGAGATTTTTCACTTAAAGACACATATGACTTAAGCTCTGGAATAAAAGAAAGTGACTTAATGAACATTTCCTGAGGAGCACTGGGGAATGATTTTATATTAGGAAACCAGTACAGGAAGCTAACATCATCATCATTTTTATGCAACAATGGCTCTGAAGCTTCTGGTTCAAACACCCGCGGAGTAGACTGATAGCATGGATGACTAAGTTAAATTTATCAATGAAAGAATTTTCATCTTTGTAACTTAATAGGAAAATATCTGAATTTTTTGGTTCACCTTCTTGGCTATCATTTGTCAGAGATTAATTGATGTCAGTTTGGATTTCATTTACTGTACTCTCTTCCTTGGAAATCTCCATAGAGAGGCAATAACTGCCTCAAAGGCTACATTTGCAATAGCATCAACATCTTTCCCTCCAAAAGCAGCACTAGCCTTTTGGTTTCTTTCCTCTTGAAAGTATAGTTGTTCTGATATTACATCCAAGATAGATGTAATAGTCTGAAGAGGACCACCAAAAGTCTCTACATTAGAGATATAATGTCCCCTGGAGAGAGAATGTGTTTCTGAAACTTTTAAGGAATTATTAGGAACTACAACATTCTCAATATATTCTATTTCTGAAGATCTGGAACACACCTCTGAAAATAACAAAGTACTGCTATTCTTTAGTTCAAAACATTGAAATAATTCTTTCCCCAAACCTTCATTTCTTTCATAACACTCCAAAGAAACCATCTTTTGTTTCATCTCATTCTCAGCTCTCGGAGCCCTTAAATAAACATTCTCAAAATGACTACCAGACATCAAAGGAACCCTTTCCCCACTCTTTTCTAACAAGCAATGTAAGAAAGAATTTGACATTTTATTATTAAAATGAGAATCAATCTCACGTGGACAAGAAACATGATCCTTACTGACTAGACATGATTCTGGATGATGTGAAGCTCCCTGTTTGGTCCATGGCATAAATGAAAAGAGGGCATTAAAGTTGTCACTCCCCTCAGGACTTTTATTTTTATCAATTGTATCAGATGAATCTGAGCAGGAATCATGGTCCTTACTGGTTAAATATTTTTCTGACTGCTGTAAAGCTTCCTGTTTCCAATAGTGCACACCTGAACAAGAAGCATCAAAACTGTCACTTTCTTTAGGAGTAACATATTCATAACTTGTATCAGATGAAGTTGAAAAAGAAAATTGATCTTTATCAGCTAAATTGGTTTCTGGCTCTTGTGTAACTTCTTTTATCTTCCAAGACATATATGAACAAAGAGCACCATAACTATCAGAGTCTTTGGGGATTTTCAGTTCATCAACTGTACAGGTTAAAACAGTCTCTTCTTTGGTTTCTTGCTCAGGATGTAAAAAAGAGCCCTGAGACTCAACATCTGTACTCCCTATAAGTGTGTGCTGAGATATATTAAAGTGACTGTTAACTAAGTCTGAAGCTACTTCTGAGGTTGCTTGGAATAAAGCTTCACTAACTTCTGCCGGTCGAGAAAACCCTTCAGTGTCTTCGGACTTACCAGGAATTCCCCTGAAAATATACAATTAAAAAAAAAAAAAAAAGGTTACATATTTAAAACATTTATTTTTTTCAATACCAACATGAAAAAATACAAAATTGATATGTCATTACTATCAAGGTTATTTCCACAATGTGTTGAAAAACAAAGTTCTAATTTCAAATTCTTTTAAAATGACTAATGACTGAACAAGGCAAATTTTTTTATAAAAAGTGCACTACCATCTGTGACCCTATTATTTTCTCAAACTTCTCTAAAACAGTATTGTCAAATATATGAATAATTTCATATGGGCAAAAAAATATTCTTTAAATGAAATTTTAAAATCCATTTAACCTGCATTAGCTCTTTTACTAGTCATTTATTATGCTCTTGAAAACTACTTAAAAAATTATCTACTCCCTCCCTAAAATAATACAACAGTAATCTAATCATTGGTTGACTACTGTTTACAAAACACTTTCCATAAAAATAATTTAAAAGTAATATATAGCAGAAGGGCACATTGGTAAACACCTAGTTTTTAACTTAAGGTGCCTTTTTTATTATTGTTGTTGTTCTAAAAAAGGAACACATATTTTTGGATAATTCCAAATGTTTTGGAGAATTCCAAACCTGTCTCCCATCATGACTATTCTAAAGGATATTAATTTGGAATAATTATTAATTTAGACATGTTTGTTAGAAAAAATCGTATTACTTCATATTCACAGCTATAAGGTAAGGAAAGATAACAAGGCTCATTCAATAGCAGCTGATCAAAATGAGAGTGCCAAACAAGTTAGTAACCATGAAATAAATGCTTTTTATAAAATGGATTGGGTGATGGAAAGCAAAAGGGGAGATTTATAAAAAGAAAAATCCACTGTTCCTTCTATATTAAAATATGCCTGAAAAGCCGAGACCGGTTTGGCTCAGTGGATAGAGCGTCGGCTTGCGGACTGAAAGGTCCCGGGTTCGATTCCGGTTGGGGGCATGTGCCTTGCTTGCGGGCACATCTCCACAGTGGGGTGTGCAGGAGGCGGCTGATCGATGTCTCTCTCTCATTGATGTTTCTGACTTTCTATCTCTCTCCCTTCCTCTCTGTGAAAAATCAATAAATATATTTAAAAAAATATATATGCCTGAAAAGCTAGAATATATTAGAAATTATCTTTAAATACACTACAGTAAACTGGCTCATTTTTACACATACACATGTAATTATGCCAAACTGATATGTATCATGTCTTAACTTAGGGGCATGTTACGTTCAGAGTGTGAGCTGAAACTATCTAACGCCTACCCCAAAGTCTCAACTTAGACTGAAGTAATATTAGTAACAACTAAGAACAAGAAAAGCAAGAGTAGAATGGTTACAAAAAAAAAAAAAAAATCATTCTACCTCAGAGGTGCAAAATCTAGTTCACTTTGGTGAAATATAGAATCAGGTCCAAACTCTTGGTCTTGTGTCAAACATGTCAGCAAAGGCAAATCAGGAGAAGCAAAGTTGTCTTGTATGACTGCAAAGTTTCAAATATAAAAATGTTGGAAATACTAAAAATAACTGTTTAGTACTCACATAATACTTTAAAGAACCTAAACATACTACCATCTGGAAGTTTCTACAAACTTTAATATAAAAACATAACAGCAGCAGCAACTACCTGACAAGGTCCAGGCACTAAACATACAATATTTCACTTAATCCTCATGACACCTTGAAGGACGGGTATCATTATATCCATCTTATAGGTAAGGAAACATGGTTACAAAACTTAAGAAATATTAAGGGGAAAAAAACTTAAGTAATTTGTCCACATTCAAAAAACCTAAGTGGCAGAGTGAGATCTGAGCCTAAGTATGAACTTTTTTACAAGTGCTCTTAACCATTATGAATGCTTCTTTCCATTGTATATCAAAGTGTTTTCCATGGGCTCCTAGGCATCCTTAAGACAATCTCAGGAGGTGCTGAGGGTCAAAATAATATTAAGGCCCTGGCAGGATAACTCAGTTGGTTGGTGCGTCATCTCATGCACCAAAAAGTTGTGGTTTTGATTCCAGGGCAGGGCACATACCTAGGTTTCAGGTTCAATCCCTGGTCAGGGTGCATACGGGAGGCAACTGATTAATCCACATTAAACAAAAGGTCTTTAGAATCTTCAGTAACTTTAAAGTGTATAAAGTAGTCTTGTGACCAAAAAGTTTGAGAATAACAGATTTAAGGGTGGAAAAAAAATTGTTGTGAATTCCTGAATGCCAACCTGAGTAATTATTAGAATGCCCTTGAATGTATACTAAATATAAAGTCAGTATTCTCTTATGGTATTTATACAAGTACAAAACAAAAAATTAACCATTAATAGAAACAAATCTGTGCAACAAACAGCATCCTATTTAGTATGAATTTAGCTGGATGGATGATATTTTGCTAAAACTAAATGGTTCTATCAATATGCTATAATTCTGTTGCCATACTTTACTTAATTTCAGAATGCCTATAATATTGTACACCTTCCCCATCATAACTATCATACTCTTGTTTTAATCTTTAGTCTGTTTGCTATATTCAGTGCCTAGCAAAATACCTGCTACGCTTAGTAAATGTTCAAAATAGAATTGTTTATTACTTATTACTGAATAATTTAACTAAAAATGAGAAACCTTTACCACCAAGGACTAACTGGTATGATTTCTCTTTGGCCTTTGCTTAGAGACTCAGTCTTAATCCTTCATAACCTTCATAAGTTCTCCAACCCTCTAAGAATCCTAAGGTCTTTTAATAGACCCCACATTTCCTCACATTTGGACACTGTGAAGCTTGGACCACCCTTTTTTGAGATATCTGTCTCAGCACTGATTTTCAATATATTTCTCATTGGTAATACTTATATACTCCACAATGACTGATATGTATGTATTCATGCATAACAAAATAGCAATGATAAACTTTCCTCGGACATCAGATCCAGGGATCTGCTCTAATCATTTAAAATGTAAATGAGAAGCTAGAGCTATACAACTTTATGTTAGCAGAAATTTTAAAAGCCAGACACACAATTTCCTATGCTGGAATTATTTTATTAAAGAATTTTTCTTGACATTTTGTCATGTTATAAGCTCACTTCTTTTAAAAAAAAAAACACACTTTTTTTTTATTAATCTTCTTTTAGAGAGAAGCGGAGAAGGAGGGAGAGAGGAGAAAGCAGGAGAAAGGGGAGAAAGGGAAAAGAGAGGGAGAGAGACATCCATGTGAGAGCGAAACACTGATGGGCTGCCTCCCAAACATCCCTTACCAGGGATTGAGCCCACAAATGGGAATGGAACCAGCAAACTTTCAGTGCAAAGGATGACACTCAACCAACTGAGACACATTGACCAGGGCCAAGCTCACTTTTTTACTGACAAAATCGAATTCTAAAAATTGTGGGGCTGTATTTTTTTTTCAATATTTGAAAACAAAATCTGAAGAAAGGAAAAGCAAATAAATATTTGTCTGAATTATAATTTAGGCATGAAAAAAATTTAAATTACCATATTTGTTCAGTATTTTATATATTTGCAATGATCCAAAGTAGTAAAAGTACAATTTATTCTATCTCCTACTTTGATTATTTGAAAGGTATTTAAAGTATACCTTTTAAAAAGAGCTAATAAATCAGTTTCATATACAGAAAAGCAATAATTTCTACCTCAAACAAGTCATTTAACCCTGTATCTAAATTCTGATTCTGAAAACTGAGAATAACAACATATGCCATAATCAATTCTAAGAATCTAATGAGGTAAACATGAACATTTGTTGTATTTTAAGGAGTATGCCGAGTAGTCAAAGGATAACATGGGGCCCTAGCCAGTTTGGCTCAGTGGATAGAACGTCAGCCTGCAGACCAAAGAGTCTCAGGTTCAGTTCTGGTCAAGGGCAGGTTCCTCAGTTGCAGGCTCCTCCCGGCCTGGGACTTGGTTGGGACTTGTGCAGGAAGCAACCAACTGATGTTTCTCTCTTGTCTTCTTTCCCTTTCTCTAAATATCAATGGAAAAATATCCTCAGGTGAGAATTAAAAATAAAATAATAATAATAACAACAACGATGATGATAATAATAAAGGATAACTTGGTTTACCCCAAGAATGTCCACAAATTCAGGACTGAGAGGCATATCTACTAGAGAGAAAGTTATCAACTTTTTGCCTTTTGTGAGAAGTAGTATATGATAAAATGAGGGGCAACTGCCGAAACCGGTTTGGCTCAGTGGATAGAGCATCGGCCTGCAGACTGAAAGGTCCCAGGTTCGATTCCAGACAAGGGCATGTACTTTGGCTATGGGCACAACCCCAGTAGGGGGTGTGTAGGAGGCAGCAGGTCGATGTTTCTCTCTCATCGATGTTTCTGACTCTCTATCCTTCTCCCTTCCTCTCTGTAAAAAAAAAAAAAAATCAATAAAATATATTTTTTAAAAAAAGGGGGGCAACTACACATTTAACTACACAAGTTGTGGAAACCAGAAATAACTTATATCTTTGAGTATATCTTCATAGAACTTCTTAACTCAAGGTAAGATTTAAATGAAGGATTTGCAACCCACAAAAGTAAATATTTTATAAATGTGAGGTATTAATACTAGTTTAAAGGAAAAAAAACAGGCATTACCTAGCAATGGAGAACAAAAGAGACCTCTGCTGTGTTTCTTTACTTGATTTTCTGATTGGGTCAATACACCTTCCTCCACAGAGAGGAAGTCTGTCGCATCTGTCCCTTCCTCTCTCACATTAAACCTGGTCTGAGATGTATCCGAGGTGTGGGAAGAGTCGATTTCTTGAGGAAGAAAATGCCAAGATTCTGTTCTCTAAAACAATAATTTTGAAGGAAAACATACTAAGTTATTAACTGAATTAACATACATATTAACATTTGTATTAAAAGTCCACTCACATAGCTTCCTATTTGATAACAATCTCATCAAAATTTATAAAAAGTAAAGCTTTTCTTTCTATTTTTCCCAATATTAACTATATTTTAGACTCTTTCCCATTACTATTTATCTCTGAATTTTAATCTGCCAGCAAACCTTGAACAGTTAGTTCTCATCATTAAGAGTAAATATGGACCTGACCCAGTGTGCCTCAGTGGTTGAGCATTGACCTATGAATCAGAAGGTCAGGGTTCAATTCCTGGTCAGGCCACATGCCAGATTGCACACTCCATCTCCAGTAGGGGCATGCAAGGGGCTGTCAATCGATGATTCTCTCTCGTCATTAATCTATCTCTCCCTCCCTCTCTGAAATAAAAATATTTAAAAAGTAAATAAATAAGAAGGAACCAAGATGGCAGCATAAGTAAACGCCTATACTTGCTGCCTCCCACAACCACATAAAAATTACAACTAAAATACAGAGCAACTATCATGCAGAACCACGGGAAAGCTGGCTGATTGGAAGTACTACAACTAGAGAAGTAAAGAAGAAAGCACATTAAGACCAGTAGGAGGCACGAATGGGTTGGAGGCACAGAATAGGCAGGTCTGGCACCCAGGTGTTCCACTTTTTTAATCAAGAGGAAGATCACCTGTGCGGAGGCTGCCCAGAGAAAGGACGGGGTCCCAGCCCCACCACACGTCCAACCCAGAGTTCCAGAGCTGGGGAAAGAAATCCCTACAGGCAGTAAGAACTACAGGCTGTAACAATGAGTGAAGATTGGGGCTAAGTGACACACAGGCTGTTGGAGACTCAGCTGCTCCTCTTAAAAAACTGGAACCATGAATGAATTTACAAGCTTTCACTTCTAAGCTCCCACTTCTTCTGAGGTCCAGCGTTGGGCAAGGCTCTGGGAGGCCCAGACACATACAGGGAGAAACTGGACTCTCTGGCATCGGGCAGGAACACGGGGGTGGCTTTCTTCCAAAGTGCTCGCAGTTGATCACTGTTCCCATGCTGGGAATTCCCCAGTGCAGAGCTGACTGGCAGCCATTTGTTTGCTCAGCCTGATGATTCCCTGAGACCCCACCCCACCCAAGCTGTGGGCAGCAGCTTTTGCATATGAACTGGCCTGTCCTTTCTCAGCCTAAAATCTGTCAACAAGTTACAGCTGGGTCAGAGAGCCCCAAACCTATCAATAAAAGGCCCAAACCCACACCTGCACCAGTCTGACTTGCTTCACAGCTGGGCCTTGTATGGACACTTCCAAACCCAATACAAAGAAAGAAGAGGCTTCTGCAGATCTCTCTGTAGCTCATGCTGGGTGGCACCAGGCAGTGGCTGACTTTGCAGCTCCCTGGGATCCAAAAACCAGTGTATCCAATGCTCAAAGTGAGAGGACAACAGATTACAACTCTTCACATACATAAGTGACACACTCAAAGGGCAGACTCAGTGAGCACCAAAGCCTCACTGAAGCAAGTCCTGCTGCATAAGGGTGTCTGCTGCACAGCAGCTCTGCTACTGCAGTTACAGCTGATCCCCACAGCCAATTGTCCTGGAAGTCAATTCCTCCAAGTATACCAAAAGCAATCAAGGCTCTGCATACAACTCACAAAGGGATGAACCAAGAGTGTCCACCTCAGGTGACTGGGGAGGCTGAGCCACTGGGCCCTATAGGCCACCTAGTACACAAGGCCATTCTATCAACTCAAAGAGACCTAGCAGTTACCCAATACATAAAAACAAACCTAGGTAAGCAGCCAAAATGTGGAGACAAAGAAACATGTCACACATGAAAGAAATGGAAGAAAGCAAACTACTGGATATACAATTCAATACCACAGTTATAAGGTTACTCGAGAATCTGCTAGAAACCTCCAAATAACTTAGTAAGACCTTCAAAGACCTTAGTGAAAATGCCAAAAAAAAAAAAAAAAGGGAAGGACCAGTCAGAAATTAAGCATACACTGACTGAAATAAAGAATAATATACAGAAATTCAACAGTAGACTAAAGAATCCCAAGAATCAAGTCAATGATTTGAAATATGAGGAAGCAAAAAACACCCAACAAGAAGAGCAAAAAGAAAAAAGAATGCAAAAATATGAATATAGTGTAAGAAGCCTCTGGGACAACTTCAAGCGTACCAACATCAGAATTATGGGGGTGCCAGAAGAAGAGATAGAGCAAGATATTAAAAACCAACTTGAGGAAATAATGACAGAAAACTTCCCCCATCTGGTGAAAGAAGTAGACTAACAAGTCCAAGAAGCATATAGAACCCCAAACAAAAGGAATCCAAAGAGGAACACACCAAGACACATCATAATTAAAATATCAAGAGAAAATATTAAAAGCAGCAAGAGATAAACAGTTAGTTACCTACAAAGGAGTACCCATATGACTGTCAGCTGATTTCTCAACAGAAACTATGCAGGCCAGACAGGAGAAATATTCAAAGTGATGAATAGCAAGAACCTACAACCAAGACACTCTACCCAGCAAAGCTATAATTCAGAATTGAAGGTCAGATAAATTGCTTGACAGACAAGAAAAAGCTAAAGGAGTTCATCACCACCAAACCAGTTTTATATGAAATGCTGAAGGGTATTCTTTAAGAAGAGGAAGAAGATAAAAGATAAAAAATTATGAACAACAAAGTGACAACAAATACATATCTATCAACAAGCAAATCTAAAAATCAAATGAATAGTAATTCCAATAAACAGAATAAACTGGTGCATGGAATAGAATCAGAGGCATGTAAATGGAACAGACTAACGATTCTCAGAGGGAAGAGTGTGTGGGGGGGGAGGGGTGTGAGAAGAGATTAGACAAAGATCTTATATGCATGTAATACAGTACCTAAGGATACAGACAATAGAGTGGTGAGGGCACGGGGTGGGAACCAGGTGGAGAGGCGTTATGGGGGAGGAGAGGGGAAGAGGGACATCTGTAATAATCTCAACAATAAAGATTAAAAAACAAACAAAAAATATGGTTCTACATGATGAAATCTTATAATTTAATAATAAAACTGGAAAAAAAGGAGAAACCAAGATGGCGGAATAGGTGAACACCTAAGCTGCTGCCTCACACAACAATTTCAAAACTACAACTAACAGACAGAATGGACACCATCCAGAACCACAGGAAAGCTGGCTGAGTGAAAATTCTACAAATAGAAGTAAAGAAAGGGACTCACGAAGACTCAGAGGAGCTGTAAAAAGCTGAGGTATGGAGACATGCTCATGGAAAGGATGGGTAGAGGAGGGTCTGACTGGCTTCCTATAGAGGGAGGGAGACAGAAAATCGCAACTGCACTGAACCCCAGCTCCAGGTGAGACTCATAGGGGGAGTCTGGACTGTTGTGAAAAGGAAGGAGTGCACAGAAATTTAGGGGAGCTGTGAAAGACAGAAGTCTGGGGGCGTGCGAAAGTACACACACAGAGCACTAACTGCTGATTGTGCCTGGCTTCCTCTAGCACAATGGTTCTCAACCTTTCTAATGCTGAGACCCGTTAATACAGTTCCTCATGTTGTGGAGACCCCCAACCACAAAGTTATTTCTGTTGCTACTTCATAACTATAATTTTGCCACTGTTATGAATCGTAATATAAATATCTGTGTTTTCCCATGGTCTTAGGCTCTACAGCAGTGGTTCTTAACCTGTGGGTCGCGACCCACAGATTGACAACTGCTAGCAGGGTCACCTAAGAGGAACAATTGTAATAATCTGAACAATAAAGATTTATTAAAATTAACAAAAAAATAACAAAACAAAAAAAAAGGAAAAAAATTCCAAATCTAAAACCACAATATTCTCAAAATGTAACTACTTGACTGAATTCTTATTAGCAGTATCAGTTTCTAGTTCCTCTCAATAACATCATATCATCAATGAAGAGTGATACATTTGTCTCTTTCAAATGGCATGACTTAGCAATGCTTCTAAAAATATCTATGGGAAGGATCCACTTGTTGATATATATATTTGTTGTCACTTCTAATTCACCATAGGAAGATATTATAATACTGTACTAATAAACAGAATGGTTGGAGAGAATCCAAGATGGTGGCATAAACACCTACACTGCTGCCTCGCACAACAATTTCAAAACTACAACTAAAAGAGAGAACGGACAGCATCCAGAACCACAGGAAAGCTGGCTGAGTGGAAATTCTACAACTAGAAGGAAAGAGAGCGGTTCACAGAGACCCAGAGAAGCTGCAAAAAGCTGAGGTACGAAGACGCGCGTGTGGAGAGAGCGAGTGCCAGAGTACTTGGCTGGCTTTCTCTTGTGGGAAGGAGACAGACATTCCCAACTGCATTGAACCCCTATTCTACGGCACTGAACCTCAGGTCCAGCCAAAACTCATACAAGGGGAGTTTGGAGTGTGAAAAGGGAGAAGTGCACGGAAATTTAGGGGAGTTGAAAAAGGGCAGAAGTCTGATGGCGCGCACAGCACTGTGTGCAGAGAACCGACTGCTGATTGTGCCGCTGGCTTTTATGCATGGGCGGGAGACAGACCCTCCCAACTGCGCCACTTCTAGCCCCACTAAACCCCAGTTTCAGGTGAGACCCTGGGGACCCAGACTGATATGGTCCTGGAGCACAGGGGAGCTGGAAAGGCAGCGGTCTAGAGGCACTATGTGCGCGCACAGGGACTGCTCCGCAGTTACCCAGAGTCATGTGAGACTCAGGGGCAATGGAGGGCAGGACTGACTGAAAGGCAAGGTGGTCTGTTAAGCCCTGAGACTCCACCCTCCCAAGCTCAACAGAGAGGCTTTTGCAGTTTTGCAAGTCAGGTATCATAAGGCTCAATCCAACACAGAAGTTCTCCCGGCATAGTGAAAATGCAGAGACAAGGGAAGAGATCACAAACAAAAGAAATGGAGGAAAACAAATGACTGGATATACAGTTCAAAACCATGGTTACAAGGTTTTTCAAGAATATCCTAGAAAAGTTGGATAAAGTTAGCGAGACCCAAGAGGAGATGAAAAAAGACCAACTAATGATGAAAAAGGACCAACTAGAAATTAAACATACATTGACTGGAATAAAAAATATTATTCAGAGACCTAACAGAAGACTAGAGGAAGGCAAGAATCCAGTCAAAAATTTGAAATGTAAAGAAGCAGAAAATACTCAACTGGAAAAGCAAGAAGAAAAAAGAATCCAAAAATGTGAAGATAATGTAAGGATCCTCTGGGACAGCTTCAAGCGTACCAACATCAGAATTGTGGGGGTACCAGAAGAAGAGAGAGAACAAGATACTGAAAACCTATTTGAAGAAATAATGACTGAAAACTTCCCTCATCTGGTGAAAGAAATAGACTTACAAGTCCAAGAAGCACACAGAACCCCATATAAAAGGAATCCAAAGAAGACTACACCAAGACACATCATAATTAAAATACCAAGAGCAAAAGACAAAGAGAGAATATTAAAAACAGCAAGAGAAAAAGTTAATTACCTACAAGGGAGCACCCATATGATTGTCAGCTGATTTCTCAACAGAAACTATGCAGACCAGACAGGAGTGGCAAGAAATATTCAACGTGATGAATAGCAAGAACCTACAACCAAGAATACGCTATCCAGCAAAGCTATCATTCAGAATTGAAGGGCAGATAAAGAGCTTCACAGATAAAAAGCTAAAAGACTTTATCAACTCCAAACCAGTATTATATGAAATGCCGAAAGGTACTCTTTAAAAAGAGGAAGAAGAAAAAGGTAAAAGATAAAAAATTATGAACAAATACATATCTATCAACAAGTGAATCTAAAAATCAAGTGAATTGAAAATCTGATGAACAGAATAAACTGGTGAATATAATAGAATCCGGAGCACAGAAAGGGAGTGGACTGATAATTCTCAGGGGGAAAGGGATGAGGGAGGTGCAGAAAGAGACTGGACAAAAATCATACACCTAAGGATGAGGTCAACAGGGGGGAGGTAAGAGTAGAGAGGGGTGGAGCCGGGTGGAGGGGAGCTATGGAGGGGGAAAAGAGAAGCAAATGTAATAATCTGAATAAAAAAGATGTAATTAAAAAAGAATAAAAATAAAATAAAAAATAAGTAAATAAATAAAAATTGGTGATGGCTACACACAAAAAAATAAAATACTAATAAACATTAGTAAGTAAATACAAATAACACATAAAACTACTAAAAATAACTAGAAAAATGAAATTTAAATGATATTTAAGCCAAATATATCTAGTTCTAAAAAACATAAAATCACTCTGTCAAAATGTGTAAAAATTTCTAAACATTTCATCTCAATTCTTTACTCATCTCTTGAGGAACCAATAATAAGATTTTCATGGACTGGCATCAACCCATAGACCTTATCAATAATTATTTTAAATTTTTAATAAAAGTACTTAATTTATTTATTTTTGTTTGTTTTTTAATCCTCTCACAGCAATTTTTTTTTTTTTATACTCACTCGAGGATATTTTTCCACTGGTTTTAGAGAGATTGGAAGTGAGAGGGAAAGATAGAGAAACATCAATGTGTGAGAAACTGATTGGTTGCCTTCTGCACTCCGAGGTCCATGCCTTTGACTGGAATAGTTACACACTTTTATTTTAAGCCATAAGATAAAAAATACGGGTATATAATGGGGTTATAGTTTTGGTGGTAGAAAGATAATGAAGTTTCATCTTTTGCTCTTCACTTATTGCAACAAGAGATGAAATTATCAATTGAAAATGAGGAAGAAGAGTTCATTAGTTCTGAGAAGGAATAAGTAATCATTTACACAAGTCAATTCACCAGGAAAATATAGTAGGATTTCCAGGCAATGCCGAGTGCCCTTGTGGTTTAATGTCAGCAATTTAAAAGAAAACCTGTCTGGATATATGCTTTCTTCAGCAATACCCTGCTGCTTAGATTCAGATAAGGAGAAGATTCAACCAAAACTTTTGCAAGGCAATAGGATAGTGGGAGAAAAGGACAAGAAAGTTAAAGATGTTTGCAAGGTAGTGATTATAAGGATGACTATGAACTCTCAGAGCAGTGAAGAGGGAAATATAAATAAGAAAGGAATTATTAAAAAATTTAAGTGTCATAGGGTAGCTGTCTTCATGAGGTTATAGAAATTACTGCATGCACAATTTCAAAACTACAGCTAAAAGACAGAAAGGACAAAAAAAAAAAAAGAAAGAAATTATTGCAGTAGAGGACCTAGAGTAGCGTAAGTGATCTATAGAGGACACAGGATGGGGAGGGGAACAAATATCTCTTAGCAGTAGTAAGAAATAAATTGGAACCAGGCTCAAACCATGGTCAAGGACTGAGAGATGTATCAGACACTAGAGAAGTTGTAATGAGAGTCACAATATGACTGGAATGCCCTTGCTTTACATCTCTTCATTGGACTATTCCTTGTAGAATGGAGTGCTTTCAAAAAAGAAAAGAAAAATTTAATTAACCAATCTCATATTTCTTTTATTTTCAGGTATTAAAATGTAAAAAACATGTTTCTGATAGCAATTTGATGCTAAATATTTGTCTTATTCAGCATAGAAGGAAATGAGATATTTTGGAATGTCAAAGATTTATGTTCCATAATCCCATAAACCATAGATAAGTAATGTTAATATTTCAGAATATTACTCTCCATTCTTTTCTCAGTATATAGTTGTAACATTGATATAAGGTAGTGGATAGTTATCTTTTTTTGTTTTTTTGTGTTTTTTTCAGACAGGATGGAAGAGGGAGAGAGAGATAGAAACATCAATGATGAAAGAATCATTGACTAGCCACCTCATGCACATCCCCTATGGGGATCAAGCTTGAAATCCAGACATGTGACCTTGACCAGAATCAAACCCAGAACCCTTCAGCCCAAGGGCACGACACTATCTACTGAGCCAAACCAGAAAGAGCATGAGGATATTTTTTCCATTGATTTTTAGACAGAGTTCCGGAAGCGAGGGAGACAAAGACAAACATCGATGTGAGAGACACACATTGACTGCCTGCCTCCAGCACAAGCCCTGACCCAGGTCAGGGACTGAACCCGCAACCCAGGTAAGTGCCCTTGAATAGGAATCAAACCTGAAACCCTTCAGTGTGCAGGCCCACACTCTAACTCCTGAACCATGCTGGCCAGGACTATTTTATTTCTTTTTTAATTGTTGACACTATTATAATAAATTTATATTGTAACACCACCTTTCTTATTTGGCAGTGGTAGAAGAAACTTTTCATCATAATTGTTAGCAGTCTTTAACATATTGTCATATGCAATTGTAGTAAAATTAATGAGCATCTATGCCATCCTAGTGCAGGATTGGTGATGGTGGTTAAAGCATCAGCCCATGCACCTGAAGGTCTGGGTTCAATTCCCAGTCAAGGGCAGGTATCTGGGTTGCAGATTCAATCCCAATAGATGGTGAATGGGAAATGGAGGGGTAGGACGCAACCAAATGAAGTGTTGGTTCATATCTCTCATATCAATGTTTCTCTGTCTCTCTGCCTTCCTCCCTCCCTTCCTTTCACTCTCTCTAAAGCAACCAATGGAAAAAATATCATTGGGTAAGGATTAACAAAATAAAACAAAACTAGATTAATCAGCCTTAGCTAGTTTGGCTCAGTGGATAGAATGTTGGCCTGCAGACTTAAGGGTCTCGGGTTCAAGTCAAAGGCATATATCCCAGTTGCATGCAGGCTTGATCCCCTGGAGGGGATGTGCAGGAGGCAGCCAATCAATAATTCTCTCTCATTATTGATGTTTCTATCTCTCCCCCTCTCCCTTGCTCTATGAAATAAAAAAAATATATTAAAATAGGCATTCCCATCTTATGCCAAATTTTTTTATTTCCTTCCTATATGTGATCCTCCCACTTTCATTCTCTACGAATCATTTCTCTTCCCATGCAAAGACACTTGCATAATTTCCCAAAGACACTTGCATAATTTCCTATTATAAAACATTACAGGCCTGAAATTCATGCCTAGGGGGAGGGGGACTCTCAGCCCAGATTGTGAGAGATGGCAGGCCAGGCCAAGGGACCACCAGAGCACGATCAAGGCTGGGGAGAGACACAGGAGGTTGGCCAGCCGAGGGACTGCAGCGGGGTTCAAGGGTGTATATGGCCGGTCTCACTCATCTCTCTCAGTCAGGAACCTAGCAGCAAGCTAACATTCTGGTCAAGCATCTGCCCCCTGATGATCAATACATGTCATAGTGAGCAGTTTAGTGGCCTTAGCATATCATTAGCATATTCTGCTTTGATTGGTTGAATGGCTGACAGGACACTTAGCATATTAGGCTTTTATTATATAGGATTTTAAAAAATCTCTGTTCAGCATTCCTTTATTTCTACATATTTTGTTTCTATGTTTCTATCACACAATGAGTCCTTATATAATACCTTTTCAATCAGTACCAAAAGGCCTTTAAATCGCTAAATATTTTGACATTTGTGTGTAGGAAGGGCACATAAGCAGTTGAGTGTAAAACTGGACATATAAATTTGGGATTTTTAAGTATAAAGCCCTGGATCTCGATGAGAACCATAATATCCCAACACTTCAAGCAGAAGGAAAAAAACTCAAATGTATACTGGGCAGGGAGGTAAACAGAATTCAGTAAATCTGCCTGGAACTAGAGAGTGATGGGACTTGTAGCCAATTATGCACTGCACACACACTTTAAGTGTTCTATTTCAAAAATTTTAAAAACATTGTGCCAAAAAATGTTTCTGCAAACTACATTTGGGTCATATTCAGTTCCACAGCTTGCAATCTTTGATTCTGGGGTTTAAAAGGGGGGATAAAGCAGCAAAGAAAACTGAAAAAGAATAAATAGGCAGAGGAGTAGAAAGAAAACCAGGAGGATTCAATAAATTATTTTTAGGATGTATGAATAGTTAACAGTATTAAATGCTAACTATTGCATGCATCTAAGATGAAGACAGAAAAGTGTTCACGCTATTCAGCTACATAATAGTTGTCAGTAACACTTGCTTTCACAGAGTTGAAATCAGAACACAAAATAGATCAAGTGGAAGAACAAGTTGATCCTAGCCGGTGAGGATTACATATGAAGTTGATCCCTAAACAATACCCGAGGATTAGAGCCACCAACCCCTCTGTGCAGTCGAAAATCTGTTATGACTTCTGACTCCCCCAAAACTTAACTAACCTCAGTACCCACAGGGGGTTTGTTCTAGGATCCCTGTAGACACCAAAATCCATAGATGATCAAGTTTCTATATAAAATGGCATAGGTCAATGCATACACTCAGCCCTCTGCATCAGAGAACTCTCAACCATGGGTCAAAAACAGTACAGATATATGAAAAAATTCTGCCCAGCTGGTGTGTGCACAGTTGTTGAGCATCAACCGATGAACCAAAAGATCACTGGCTTGATTCCCGGTCAGGGTACACGCCCAGGTTTCAGGCTCGACCCCCAGTGTGGGGCATGCAGGAGGCGGCTGATCAACAACTCTCCCTCATTATTGATGTTTCTATCTCTTTATCCCTCTCCCTTCTTCTCTGAAATCAATAAAAATATAAATAATTTCTTAAAAATTTCATGTATACGTGAACCCACACAGTTCAAAGCTGTGTTTTTCAACAGTAATCTGTATATTAAAAAAAAAAGAAAAAATAAAGTGTATATGATTGTCAACATAGAAAATCCTAAAGAATCCACAAAAAAGCTACTACTAGAATTGGTAAATGAGATTACCAAGGTCATAGGATACAAGGTCAACATAGAAAGTCAATAATAGCCCAACCAACATGGCTCAGAGGTTGAGCATTGGCCTATGAATTTGGAGGTCACAGTTCGATTCCTGTTCAGGGCACGAAATAACACTTTAAAGGAGCCACCCAGCCAGGGCAGAAAATTGAAATCTTAAAAAATACCAGTAAGTCTAACAAAATGTGGGCTAAGTTTGGAACACTAAAGACAACAAAACACTAATTACAAAATTAAAGATCTAACCCTAGCTGCTGTGGCTCAATTGGTTGCATACTGTCTCTTGCACCAAAAGGTTGCTGTTGCATTCCTGATCAAGGCATACACCTAGGTTGCGAATTCGATCCCTACTAGGAGGAACACAGGAGGCAGCAGATTGATGTTTTGCTCTGGCATCAATGTTTCTCTCTCTCTCCCTTCCACTCTCTCTACAAATAAGTAAAAACTACTTCTTTAAAAAAATCAAATTCCTCTAAAAAAGAAGAAATTAAAGACCTAAATAAAACTGTTGTTTGTGGATTAGTGAATTCAATATTAAGATGTCAAGTCTCTGTAAATTAATGTATAGACTTAAGCAATTTAATCAAAATTGCAGCATGCTATTTTAATAGAAATTGACAAGCTTATTCTAAAATTTACAAAATTCAAATATCTAGCATAAACAAAACCATTTTTAAAAAGAGAAACAAAGTGGGAGTGCTCACACTACCTAATTTTAAGACAGTCCAGTAATTAAGAGTATGATGTTGGCATGAGGAAAGACAAATAAACCAACAGAAACAGATTCACTCATATATGGTCAAACATGAGTATTACTGCTATCTAGTGGGAAGAGACCAAGACTGCTACTAAACATCTTACAATACCCAGGATAGCCCACACAATAAAATATTATATGGCCTAAAATGTCAAAAGTGGCAAGGTTGAGAAACTCTGTTCTAACAATAAATATAGGAGAAAATCTTTGTGACCTAGGATTAGGCCAAAATTTCTCAGGTAGGACACAAGAAGTATAAAGCACCAAAAAACAAAAATCAATAAACCAACTCCATCAAAATTAAAATTTCTGCTCTTTGAAAGAGAGATAGGAAAATACAAAGAAAAAATACAGACAGGGAGAAAATATTTGCAAACCACCTATCTCAGTGGTTCTCAACCTGTGGGTCGGGACTCCTTTGGGGGTTGAACAACCCTTTCACAGGAGTCGCCTAAGACCATCGGAAAATGTAGATATTTACATCACAATGCATAACAGTAGCAAAATTTCATGGTTGGGGGTCACCACCACATGAGGAACTGTGTGCAAGGGTCGCGGCCTTAGGAAAGTTGAGAACCACTGACCTATCTGATAATGGACTTACATCTACAATATATAAAGAACTCTCAAAATTCAATAAATGGAACAAATAAGCAAGAAAAACAAATGGGGAACAGACTTATATAGATACTTGACTAAAGAGGAAAGATGGAGCCCTGGTGGTAGGGCTCAGTTGGTTGGGTGTCTTCAGTGAACTGAAAGGTTGCCAGTTCAATTCCCAGTCAGGGTTCTGGGCTCAATCCCCAGTAGGGGGCATGCAGTGGGCAGCTGATGTTACACTCTCACATCAATGTTTCTCTCTCTCCCCCTTTTTCTCTTTCTCTCTAAAGACCAATTTAAAAAATCTTAAAAAGAAAGAAGAAACATGGATGACAAATAAGTACACAAAAAAGGTGCACAGTATTATTAGTCATTAGGAAAATGCATATTAAAACCAGAATATAATACCATAATACACCTAGAATGGATAAAATTTTTAAAATTGATAATACCAAGAGCTCAAAGAATGCAAAGCAACTAGAACTCTCATACACTATGGAGTATGTAAAATGGTTCAGTCACTTAGGAAAACAGTTTTGGCACTTTCTAATAATATTAGATAATCACCCATAAATATTTAACCATTGAGTAAGGCTTTATTTTTCCTCCAACAAATATATACGAGTTCTTTCCCTATCTGTTCATAATTATTCCATTTCTTCTAAGTTTATGATTATGTTCTAAATCAATGGTTCTCAAAATGGAGTCTGAGGCTCCCTGGGGATTACTGGCATCCTTTTAGTGGCCCTGTTCAGTGATTCCCTTTTCTAACTACATTTGTGAGCCTCCCTTTTCTAACTACATTTCTTTGTGAGGCCAGATTTTCTTCCTCTTTTTTTTTAATTGTTTAAAATATATATTTTACTGATTCAGAGAGGAAAGGAGAGGGAGAAGGAGATAGAAATATCAATGATAAGAGAGAATCACTGACTGGCTGCCTCCTGCACACCCCCTACTGGGGATCGAGCCCACAACCAGGTATATGCCTTTGACCAGAATTGAACCCTTAGTCCGAGGCCAACTCTTTTTTTTTTTTTTTTTACAGAAAGGAAGGGAGAGAGATAGAAAGTCAGAAACATCGATGAGAGAGAGACATCGATCAGCCGCCTCCTGCACGCCCCACAGTGGAGATGTGCCCGCAAGCAAGGTACATGCCCCCAACCGGAATCGAACCTGGGACCTTTCAGTCCGCAAGCCGACGCTCTATCCACTGAGCCAAACCGGTCTCGGCCGAGGCCGACTCTTTATCCACTGTGCCCAAGCAACTAGGGCAAGGCTAGATTTTCTTTACATACTTCAACCAAAACATTACATCCCAAAGGAATAAATGCAGTAGCAGATATGAGAATCTAGTTGTAAAGATTAATTTTATATGTCATTTACTGGGCCACAGGGTGCCCAGATATTTGGCTAAACATTATAGTAGGTGTATCTGGATGAGATTACCATTTGATCCATAGACTGAGTAAAGCAGCTTGCCATTCCAAATGTGGACAGGCCTCATCCAATCCTTTAAAGGCCTGAATAGAACAAAAAGCTGAGTAAGAGAGAATTCCTTCTCTCTGCCTAATGGTTTTTGAGCTGGGACATTGGTCTTCCCCTGTCTTTGGATTTGGACTCAGAATGGAATATAAACTATCTGCTGGCCTGGTTCTCAAGGCCTTTAGACTCAGGCTGTAACTATACTATCAGCTCTTCTGAGTCACCAGGTCACAGATATTAGGAATTTTCCTCGATTACATGAGCATATACAGTATATGCTCATGCAGTATATATATATATATACATATATATGTATATATCTATACACACACACACACACACACACACACACATACACATACATACACACACATATATATATCCCACTGGTTTTATTTTTCTAATAGACAGTTTTCTATGAAGCCTGACATTAAAGAAACATGCAAAAGTGTAAAGCAAGGCCACTCTTCCAACTAATTTTTTGCTGTTGTTTGGGAAAATAGTGATTTTTTACTTTAAAATACATTATTCATGTTAATATATAATAGGCTTGGCATTTTAAATGTTTTAATATTTAGTAAGCTAAGTATCAATATAGATAACCCATATAAACAATAGAGAAGTGGAATATTAAAGTAGTTAATCTCCATTCTTCATAGCTAAATAAGAATTTCTCATGCTGTTTACCAAAAGTAACACAGTTTACCAGTTATATAAGACATACCTGATCATCCCCAGAACCCTTCTGAGCTGTTTCTTCCGAAGAGACCACATTAGAATCAGAAATCTGTGTTCTACTATTTTCTTGAGATGATGACTGTTGCCATACATGACTGGTCAATGGAACAACCTGAAAACCAAAAGCAGATTTAAATATAGTACCATCAAAAATCTAATATAAATTTATTTCTCAATTGATAAACATTTTCATTTATATGACATTTCAATATCACAACCATTTATTCAAGTTATTATCCTCACTGAACTTATAGTTATCCTGTTAACTCAATATGCTTTTCAATAAACTACAGCAGTCCTTAACTTCCTATACCTCCAGAGGTAGGAGAAGCAAGCAGAGACATGGAAATTATATAAAAATCGTAATGTTAGCTCTAATATTAAGGACTAAAATAAAAGTTAGGCTCATTTTATGAAACTGGTTGAAACAGGGCTCTCCCTGTTGTAAAAGACAGCAATAAAAGCTGTGAGTGCTGCCCAAGGCTGAAACAATGTAAAAGAAAAAGATCAGATGCAATCTAACAAAAATGAACTAGGTCAAATCACTCTCTGGTTCAGGGACCCAATATCCCTGATGAATAAAAACCCAAAGCTTCCAATATTAGAATTCTTCCTAAAAAAGCAGATACAAGGGAAAGGCAGAGACAATCACAAAACACCAGGTAGAGGATACACCAAAAATCAAAACAAAACCACACTCCTACCAAAAAGGTGATTACAAATTACACATTCAAAAGACATTTTAGAGAAACCAAGATGGGGGCGTAGGTTAATACCTGAACTGCTACCTCGCACAACAATTTCAAAACTACAACTAAAGGACAAAACGGACACCATCCAGAACGACAGGAAAGCTGGCTGGGTGGAAATTCTACAACGAAGGAAAGAGAAAAGAACACTGAGAATCAGAGGAGCTGCAAAAGGCTGAGGTACAGAGGCGCGTGGAGAGGTCTGGTGGCTGAGTGCACAGCTGGCTTTCTCAAGCAGGAGAGAGATGGAAGCTCCCATCTGCACTGAACTCCAGGTCTGAGCGAGATTCTGGGAACACAGACTCATTTAGGGAGAATTTGGACTGTAGGGAAAAGAGAAAAGCACACTGAAACTCAGGGAAGCTGCAGGAGGCAGAGGTCCAAAGGCACGTGAGCGCAGAGAGGACTGCTGACTGCTGAGTGCATGGCCGGCTTTCTCAAGCAGGAGGGAGACAGAAGCTCCTGACTGCACTGAACTCCAGTCCTGGGCGAGACTTGAGGAAACCAGACTCACTCAAGGAGAAACTGGACTGTCTGGTAGCAGGCTAAACTCGAGGGTGGCTTTTTCTCAGAGGTACTTGCAGCTATTACTGCGGGACACTGAGACTCAGGGGCCTCATAGGGCAGGGCTGATGGTAAGTCAAGGCTGTCTGCTCTTCCCCGAGATTTCACCCCATGCAAGCTGAGCACAGAGGCTTTTGCAATTTTGCAAGTCTTGTCTCAGAAAGGGTGTTTCTCGCACAGAAGTTCTCGCAAAATCAGCTGATCCTTACAGCCAATTGGCCTGGAGTTCAATATCTCCCAGTGATACCAACAACAATCAAGACTTAACTACAACAAGGCTGTACACACAGTCCACAAAGGGGTGCACCAAGAGTGTCCACCTCCGGTAACTGAGGAGGCTGAGCTACTGGGCCATATAGGGCACCTAGCATACAAGGCTACTCTACCAACTCAAGAAAGCAGCGAAAATGTGGAGAGAAAGAAACAGGTCACAAACGAAAGAAATGGAGGAAAGCAAATAACTGGATATAGAGTTCAAAACCATGGTTATAAGGTTTTTCAAGAATTTCCTAGAAAAGATGGATAAATTTAGCAAGACCCTCAAGGATATAAAAAAAGGACCAACTAGAAATTAAACATACATTGACTGATATAAAGAATATTATAGAGACCTAACAGCAGACTAGAGGAACGCAAGAATCAAATCAAAGATTTGGAATACAAAGAAGCAAAAAATACTCAACTGGAAAAGAAAAAAGAAAACAAATCCAAAAATTTGAAGATACTGTAAGGAGCCTCTGGGACAACTTCAAGCACACCAACAGAACTATGGGGGTGCCAGAAAAAGAGAGAGAGCAAGATACTGAAAATCTATTTGAAGAAATTACTGAAAACTTCCCCCACCTGCTGAAAGAAATAGACTTACAAGTCCAGGAAGTACACAGAACCACAAACAAAAGGAATCCAAAGAGGACCACACCAAGACACATCATAATTAAAATACCAAGAGCAAAAGACAGAGAGAGAATATTAAAAGCAGCAAGAGAGAAAGTTAATTACGTACAAGGGTGCACCCATACAACTATCAGTTGATTTCTCAACAGTAACTATGCAAGCCAGAAGGTAGTAGCAAGAAATATTCAAAGTGATGAATAGCAAGAACCTACATCCAAGATTATCTTACCCAGCAAATATCATTCAGAATTGAAAGTCAGATAAAGAGCTTCCCAGATAAGAAAAAGCTAAAAGAGTTCATCAACACCAAACCAGCATTATATGAAATGCTGAAAGGTATTCTTTAAGAGGAAGAAGAAGAAAAAGGTAAAGATTAAAATTATGAACAACAAATACATATCTATCAACAAGTGAATCTAAAAATTAAGTGAATTAAAAATATGATGAATAGAATAAACTGGTGAATATAATAAAATCAGAGGCATAGAAAGGAAGTGGTCTAACAATTCTTAGGGGGAAATGGTTGTGAAGGGTACATGAAGAGGCTGGACAAAAATTGTACACCTATGGGTGAGGACAGTGGGGGTTGGGGAATAAGCGCAGAGGGTGGGGTGGGAACTGGGTGGAGGGAAGCTATGGGGGGGAGGAGAAAGAGAAACAACTGTAATAATTTGAACTTAAAAAAAAAGAAAAAACGTAACTATGAAATGTAAAAATGAAATTATAATGGAGGAACCCCAAACCAAAAAAATTTTTTAAATAAGAATATTTTATCTCTCAGATTCTCAGAGAGATAAAAAAAGAAGACACAATGGTCATAAAAAAGAAAGCTGTCATAAAACAGGCAGTTATGAGTCAAAAAAAGATGAATGCTGCCTGGCCAATTTGGCTTAGTGGTTAAGCATCAACCTATGAACCAGGAGATGACAATTCAATTCCTGGTCAGGGCACATGCCCAGGTTGCAGGCCTGATCCACACTGGGGGCATGCAGAGACAGCTGATCCATGATTCTCTCTCATCATTGATGTTTCTATCTCTCTCTTCCTTTTCCCTTCTTTTCTGAAACCAATAAAAAAAATATTTTTAAAAAGACGAATGCTAATAAAATATTAATAACAAATGTAAAAGCCTCTAAAGAAAATCCAAGGTCATCAGATTTACCCCCTGAACTACTCCTACTACACTAACAAAACATTTTTACAGTTTTTTAGAAAAACTTTCTAAGATATAAAGTGTCCCAAGAGGTTTTTCTCAAAATATAGAGCACAATGGAACACACCCACGTTGCTTCAATGGCAATTTTTAAAAGATAAAGAAAAACAAAGAAAGCTGTTATGCAAACTCATTTAGGCAATCTGAAATACCTAAATATATGGTATTTTCTGGCGTATAAGACGACTTTTTAACCAAGGAAAATCTTCTCAAAGATCGGGGGTCGTCTTTTTTTTTTTTGGTGTAGTGTTCCTTGTATGACTATATCACAACTTACTATCACATCTTATAGGACGGGTATATCCCAAACTCTGTATTTTAACAGGAAAAGTTGGGGGTTGTCTTTTCTGCCCAGTCGTCTTATACGCTGGAAAATACGATATAACAATTCAGCCAATGTTTTGGCAAAGGAAAGAAGCCCTCCAGGAAAGAAGAACGAAAAAATGAAAGTTCAAAATGCCTATTCACTGCAGCTAAATGTTAGGGGTGGAACATGAGGGGTCTTGCCTCTGAAAACAGCTGATTCATAACAGCTTACAAAGAGAGGATTCAACTCATTAGAATATCTGTAGAAAACTAATGTTACAATTAGAAGAAACTAGCAATGTGACAACACAATGTGGAAGAAAAAGAACACTTCCCCTCACTTTATCAGTTGAAAAAACCCTTAAAGTTAAAATTAAATGTTAGATGTTCTTACTTAAAAACCCATTTCCCAGAATTCCTGATTTTTATTGTCTACCTTTCAACTTTATCAAATAATTAATTTCTGATAAGGTAACCAAGATGGCAGCATAGGTAAACACCTTCACTGCTGCCTTGCACAACAATTTCAAAACTACAACTAAAAGACAGAACGGACATCATCCAGAACCACAGGAAAGCTGGCTGAGTGGAAACTCTACAACTAGAAGGAAAGAGAGGGGCTCACAGAGACCCAGAGGAGCTGCAAAAAGCTGAGGTACAGAGTCGTGCGCATGGAGACAGCAGGTGCCAGAGTATCTAGCTGGCTTTCTCTGGTGGGAGACTCCTAACGGCATGAACCCCTTATCCTACGACACTAAACCCCAGGTCTAGCCGAAACTCATATGGGGGGAGTTTGGACTATGAAAAGGGAGAGGTGCACGGAAATTTGGGGGAGTTGCAGGAGGGCAGAAGTCAGGCGGCAAGCACAGCAATGCACGCAGAAGACCGACTGCTGATTGTGCCACTGGCTTTCACAAGAGGGCGAGAGACAAAGCATCCCAACTGCGTCACTTCTAACTCCACTAAACTCCAGATTTGGGTGAAACCCTGGGGACCCAGATTCATATGGTCCCAGAGCACAGGGGAGCTGGAAAAGCAGCAGTCTAGAGGCACTGCAGAAGCGCGCATGAGATTCAGGGGCCATGGAGGGTGGGGCCGACTGGAAAGCAATGCAGTCCATTAAGCCCTGAGACTCCACCCCATCCCAAGCTCAATAGAGAGGCTTTTGCAGTTTTGCAAGTCTGGTATCATAAGGCTCAATCCAACACAGAAGTTCTCCCGGCATAGTGAAAATGCAGAGACAAGGGAAGAGATCACAAACAAAAGAAATGGAGGAAAACAAACGACTAGATATAGAGTTCAAAACCATGGTTACAAGGTTTTTCAAGAATATCCTTGAAAAGTGGATAAAGTTAGCAAGACCCAAGAGGAGATGAAAAAGAACCAACTGGAGATGAAAAAGACACAACTAGAGATGGAAAAGGACCAACTAGAAATTAAACATACACTGACTGAAATAAAAAATATTATACAGAGTCCTAACAGCAAGACTAGAGGAAGGGAAGGATCAAGTCAAAAATTTGAAATATAAAGAAGCAGAAAACACTCAACTGGAAAAGCAAGAAGAAAAAAGAATCCAAAAATGTGAAGATAATGTAAGGAGCCTCTGGGACAGTTTCAAGAGTACCAACATCAGAATTGTGGGGGTACCAGAAGAAGAGAGAGACCAAGATACTGAAAACTTGCTTAAAACTTCCCACATCTGGTAAAAGAAATAGACTTATAAGTCCAGGAAGCACACAGAACCCCATATAAAAGGAATCCAAAGAGGACCACACCAAGACACATCATAATTAAAATACCAAGAGCAAAAGACAAAGAGAGAATATAAAAAGCAGCAAGAGAAAAACAGTTAGTTACCTACAAGGGAGCACCCATACAATTGTCAGCTGATTTCTCAACAGAAACGATGCAGGCCAGACGGGAATGGCAAGAAATATTCAACATGATGAATAGCAAGAATCTACAACCAAGAATACTCTATCCAGCAAAGCTATCATTCAGAATTGAAGGGCAGATAAAGAGCTTCACAGATAAGAAAAAGCTAAAGAAGTTCATCAACTCCAAACCAGTATTATATGAAATGCTGAAAGGTACTCTTTTAGAAGAGGATGAAGAAAAAGGTAAAAGATAAAAAATTATGAACAACAAATACCTATCAACAAGTGAATCTAAAAAAAATTAAGTGAATTAAAAATTTGATCAACAGAATAAACTAGTGAATATAGTAGAATCAGGAGCACAGAAAGGGAGTGGACTGATAATTCTTAGGGGGAAAAGGGTGAGGGGTATGCAGGGAGAGACTGGACAAAAATCTTACACCTATGGATGAGGTCAACGGGAGGGAGGTAAGGGTAGAGGGACGGTTGGGAGCCGGGTGGAGGGGAGCTATGGAGGGGGAAAAAGAGAAACAAATGTAATAATCTGAATAATAAAGATTTAAATTTTAAAAAAGACAAAAAAATTAATTTTTAATACATGTTTGATCAGTTTTCCCACAATTGCCTCTGGATAGTAGGGTAATCCAAATACTTGATGGAGGATTCTTAAAATAAGTGCTTCAAAACTAAACAGTTGTCATCAGCAATTCTCCGCTCTGAGATTAAATGCCTTTTCATATAAATTAACTTTTAAAGAGTACTTCCCTAAGTCAGATTTTAATATTAAAAGTTAAGGACTTCTGCCTTGGTCCAGTTGCTGGGTTGGTTGGAGGTTCATTTAGTACATCAAAAGGCTATGGTTTTGATTCCTGGTCAGGACATGTGCAGGAGGCAACTGATTGATGTTTCTGTCTCTCTCTCTAAAAATCAATATAAACATACTTTGGGTGATGATTAAATAAATAAAAAGTTAATGCCCTCTAGAAGAGTAATTTGATCTAAGGACACACATAGGCTGAAAGTAAAAGAATGGGAAAAATTTTTATGCAAATGGAAACCAAAAGAGGACAGCAGTGTCTATGCTAGTAGACAAAAGACTTTAAGTCAATAACGTTTACAAAAGACAGAGGAAGACATTTTATGACAAAAGAATCAATTCACCAAGAATATATAACAAGTATTTATGAACCAAATCTCAGAACTCATAAATTAATGAGGCAAATTTTGATATTACAATGATATTAAGAGACTTCAATACTTCACTTTCAATAATGGATAGAACAATCAGAAGAACAAGGAGATAGAGGAACTGAACTCTACAGACACTGGACCTAACAGAAATATACAGAACACTCTACTCAACAACAGCAGAATATGCATTTCTCAAGTACACATGAAATATCCTCCAGGATAGAATACATTAAGCACAAAACAAGTCTTAACAAATTCAAGAAGATTGAACTCACACACACCTATCTTTTCCAATCACAATGGGATGAAACTAGATATCAACAGCACAAGAAAAACTGAAAATCCACAAATACATGAAAATTAAATATACTCTTAGAAAAACAATAGGTCAAACAAGAAGTCACAAGGGAAATTAGAAAATACTTTGACATAATGACAATTTAAAATACCAAAATTTATGAAATGCAACAAAAGCAAAGGTAAGAGGAAGTTTATGGCTGGCTATAAGATTATACATACATACATACATACATATATATATATATATATATATATATATGCATATATATATATATATATATACACACACACACATACACACATATATACACACACACACATACACACACACATATATATGTATGTATGCATATTTTTATAGGCAAGATCAGCCCTGGCCAGTGTGGCTTATTTGGTTGGAGCATTGTCCATACACCAGAAGGTAGCAGGTTTGATTCCCGGTCAGGGAATATACCCAGGTTGTGTGTTTGATCCCCAGTTGGGGCGTGTACAGGAGGCAGCCAATCAATAATTCTCTCTCATCATTGATGTTTCTACCTCCCTCTCTGAAATCAATAAAATATATATATATTTGTGTATATATATATTTATTAAAAAATAAAACATTATAAAGCTTGTAATTAAAATAATATGGTAGTGACCTAAAAACAGACACATACCTAAGAAATCTGAAACACCAATCAGAAAAAATGTGTCACTCTTATGTTTATAGCAGCACAACTTACAATAGCTAAAATCTTCAACAGTCCAAGTACCCATCAGTAGAAAAGTGGATAAAAAACTGTGGTACATGCCGAGACCGGTTTGGCTCAGTGGATAGAGTGTCGGCTTGCGGACTGAAAGGTCCCAGGTTCAATTCTGGTTGGGGGCAATGTACCTTGCTTACGGGCACATCTCCACTGTGGGGCATGCAGGAGGTGGCTGATCGATGTCCCTCTCTCATTGATGTTTCTGACTTTCTATCTCTCCCTTCCTCTCTGTAAAAAATCAATAAAATATATTAAAAACAAAACAAAACTGTGGTACATTTATACCAAGGAATACTATGCAGCAGTGAAAAAGGTATCTTACCCTTTGAGACAGGTGGAGGGACCTGAAGAATATTATGCTAAGCTAAATAAGCCAATCCGAGAAAGACAAGTATCACATGATCTCACTCATATGTGGAATCTAATAAACAAAATAAATTGAGGCAAGACAGAGGGGAAGGGGGAGGGGAAGAGATCAACCAAGAACTCGTATGCATACATGCATAACCCATGGATACAGACAACAGGGTGGTAAAGCCCTAGGGAGGTGGGCAGGCTAGAAGGGGCCAATGGAGTAAAAAAGGGAACATATGTAATATTGTCAACAACAAAGATTTTTTTAAAATAGCCCAGCCAGTTATAGCTCAGTGATTGAGAATGGACCATGCAGAAAGCAGCTGATCAATGATTCTCTATCATTGATGTTTCTATCTTTCTCTCCCTTTTTCCTACTTCTCTGAAATCAATAAAAATATATATATATATATTTTAAAACAATGAGAAATCACCTCACACTAATCAGGATGGTTACTATTAAAAATTCCTCCAGCAAGCTCAGCTCCACAGAACCCAAGAACCTGGTGCCTAACAGCATCCAGGCTTCAGCTGCAGCAGCCACAGCAGAGCTGCTAAAGAAGCAAGAGGAGCTCAACAGGAAGGCAGAGGAATTGGACTAGAGAGAGCAAGAGCTACAACATGCCGCCCTGGGGGGCAAAGCTACTCGACAGAACAACTGGCCCCTTTGCCTTCTTTTTGCCCAGTTCAGCCCTGCTTTTTCCAGGACATCTCCATGGAGATCCCACAAGAATTTCAGAAGACAGTATCCACCATGTACTATCTCTGGATGTGCAGCACTCTGGCTCTTCTCCTGAATTTCCTCGCCTGCCTTGCCAGCTTCTGTGTGGAGACCAACAATGGCACAGGCTTTGGGCTCTCTATCCTCTGGATCATCCTTTTTACTCCCTGCTCCTTCGTCTGCTGGTACTGCCCCATGTATAAGGCTTTCCAGAGTGATAGTTCATTCAATTTCTTCGTTTTCTTCTTCATTTTCTTCACCCAGGATGTGTTTTTTGTCCTCCAGGCCATTGGCATCCCAGGTTGGGGATTCAGTGGCTGCATCTCCACTCTGGTGGTGCTAAAGACCAACACGGTTGTAGCTGTGCTCATGCTACTACTGGTTGCCCTGTTCTTCACTGGCATCGCCGTGCTGGGAATTGTGATGCTAAAGCAGATCCACTCCTTGTACCGCTGCATAGGTGTCAGCTTTCGGAAGGTCCAGCAAGAATTTGCTGCTGATGTTTTTTCCAATCCTGCGGTGCGAACCACTGGGGCTGCTATAAATGCCTTCCGGGCCTCGTGACCCCTGACGGATTCCCTGGCCCTGCCACTTGAGGGGGCTGACTTAGCTCCTCTTCCTGAGGTTTCTGGGACTTGTGAGACATAAGTATTTGATGTCTCTTATATAGTGCCCCGAACCCGATTTAGGGTTGGGGAACCCACTGTGACCCTGTCACTGCTCTGTCTACACCCCACTGCCCAATCAGGCCACACTGCTGCCACCCCTTACACACCCCAACCCAGCTTCCCTCTGCTGTGCCAAGGCTGTTGCTTCGATTATTTAAATAAAAAGAAAATGGAACTGGAACTCAAAAAAAAAAAAAAAGTAATTATTATTATTATTGGCCAAGATATTGAAAAACTGGAACCTTTGTTGGTAGTATAAAAAATGGTACAATCACCACAAAAAAAAACAAAACAGAGATCCCTCAGGAAATTAAAACCAAAACTACCACATGACCCATATGATCCCACAATCCCACTTCTGGATATATATCCAAAAGAATTGAAGGCAAATCACTTTGTAAGAAAGTTTGTCAGTTTCTCACAAAATTAAACATACTTTTATTACACTGTTACTAAAATTGGAAATTAAAGAGGGGACTTGACTACTGACACTACAGATATACACAGAATTATGAAGGATACAGATAATCCTTAACTTATAATTCAGCTTACAAATTTTCGACCTTTCAATGGTGGATGGATATCTTATATGTTCATTAGAAACCATACTTCAAATTTTGAATTTTGATCTTTTCCCATGCTAGCAATATGCAATATGATACTCTCGTGATGCTGGGCAGCAACAGCAAGCCTCAGCTCCAAATCAGCCACAAGATTATAAGGATAAATAACTAATAATCTACAATGTACTGTGTTGCCAGAATTTTTAAATATAGTGTTTTATGTTTTCATATCCCATAATGCCAATAAAATGCCCATCTGTGCCTCTTGCTTCTAGTGAGAAGAGGAAGGCAATTAAAACTTATGATGGGGCTACATCCCAATGGTGTAAGTGTTCTCAGCACATTTAAGGTAGGCTAGGCTAAGCAATGATGTTCAGGAAGTTATATGTATTAAATGCATTTTCAACTTATACTCAACTTACAATGGATTTACTGGAACTGAGCCACATTTAAAGTTAAGGAACATTTGTACTATGATAACATACATTACTGTATTGTTAAAAAAAATTGTTAAGTTAGAGGAAATGGACAAACACCTGAAAAAAATCACAAATTCCTGAAACTGACTCAAGAAGGAATAGGTGTCCTAACTGGTTTGGCTCAGTGGATAGAGCATTGGCCTGTGGACTGAAGGATCCCAGGTTTGATTCCAGTTAAAGGCATGTACCATGCGGGCACATCCTCAGTGGGGAGTGTGCAGAAGGCAGCTGATCGATGTTTCTCTCTCATCGATGTTTCTAACTCTCTATCCCTCTCCTTTCCTCTCTGTAAAAAATAAAAAAAATATATTTAAAAAAATAAAAAAAGAATAGGTGATTTGAGCAGACCTGTATAGCAAGAAAACAGTATAAATCTGTAATTAAAATACTTTCCAAAAAGAAAAGCCCAAACACATATGATAGAATCTACCAAACACTCAAAAAACTATTCATTCGGATCCTTCAAACTCAAAAACAGAAGGAACACTTGCAACACATTTTATAAAGTCAGTATTAACCTGATTCTAAACCAAATAAAAACATCACAAGGAAACTATGAACCAGTATCTTAGAAATACATATGCAAAAAATTAAAAAGAAAATGCTAGGTAAATTAGTATATTTGTGTTCCTATATCCAGCAACATATAAAGTATTTATATATCATGCAGTAAATTATTTTCAGAATGCACAAATAGCTTAGCAACCCCATATCAATTAATATAATACACCAATTAATAGCATAATTTGATAAAATGTAACACCCTTTTCATGGTAAAACACTCAACAAACCAGCAATAAAAGAAAACTTCATCAACATGGTAAAGCCATCTATGAGAAACCTACAACTAACATTATACTTTTGGTGAAAGACTGGGTGTTTTCTCTTTACAATCAGGAATAAGACAAGGATATCTTCTCTCACCACTTCTATTCAACATTATACTGGAGGTTCTAGTCAGGGAAATTAGAGAAAAACAAATAAATAAAAAGGCATCCAAATTGAAAAAGAATAAAACTATATGCACTTGCCCTAACTGGTTGGGCTCAGTGGCCAGACTGTCGGCCTATGGACTGAAGGGTCCCAGGTTCGATTCCAGTCAAGGTCTTGTACCTTGGTTGCAGGCACATCCCCAGCAGGGGGTGTGCAAGAGGCAGCTGATCGATATTTCTAACTCTCTATCCCTCTCCTTTTCTCCCTGTAAAAAATCAATAAAATATATACATACTTGCATTTTATATGTATCCTAGGGAGTGTATTAAAAATCTCTTAGAATAAATAAGTTCAGCAGTTGCAGAATACAAGATCAATACACAAAAGTCAATTGTCTTTTTACATATGTGCAATAAACAATAAACGATCCAAAAATGGGAGGAATAATTTCACTTACAATAGCACCAAAAAGAAGAAAATATTCAAGAGTAATCTAACTTACACTGAAAACTATGAAACATTATTCAACAAATTTACAGAAGATCTAAATAAATAGATAACTCATGATACTAGATCAGAAGACCTAATGTTAAGATGACAATACTTCCAAATTTTGTATTCCTATTAAAATACCAACTGACTTTTTAACAAACTGATCCTAAAATTCATATGTAATTACAAGGAATCAAGAATAGCCACACACAAAAAAATTCTTGAAAAGAAAAAAAAAAAGTTAGAGGACTCATACATCTTCATTTCAAAACTAACTACAAAGCAATAGTAATAAAAAAAAGTGTGGCATGGCATTCAAAATGGAACTGAATTAAGAATTTATAAATAAACTCAGATATCTATGATCAACTGATTTTCAACAAGGATATTAAGACATCAGTTAGGAAAGAATAGCCTCTTCAACAAATGGTGTTAGGACAAACTGGTAGCCACATAAAAAAGAATGAAACTGAACTCTTTTCTCACACCACATATAATAATTAACTCAAAGTGGTGAACACACAATACAACATGCAAATGATGTACTGTAGAACTGTACACCTGAAACCTATATAATTTTATTAACCAACTAGAGGCCCAGTGCACGAAATTCAAGCACTAGAGGTAGGGGTGCGTCCCTCAGCCCAGCCTGCACCCTAGCATCCAGTAGCCCTCAGCAGATGTCCAACTGATGGCTTAGGCCCACTCCCCAGTAGGAGAGGGCCTAAGCCGGCAATCGGACATCCCACCACTGCTGCTGCACTTGCCAGCCGTGAGCCTGGCTCAGGTTTTCTGGCTCAGCCGTGTTCCCCCTGTGGGAGCACAGTGACCACCATGAGACAGCTCCTGCATAGAGCATCTTCCTGGTAGTCAGTGCATGTCATAGTGACCAGATGTTTTTGCCGTTTGGTCAATTTGTTATTAGCCTTTTATATAGGATTTCACCTCAAAAAATTCAATAAATAAATGAATAAATTATTGACAAAAAATTAACTCAAGCCCAGCCAGTATGGCTCAGTGGTTGAGCATCGAACTATGAACCAGGATGTCACAATTCAAATACAATAAGGGCACATGCCCAGGTTGCAGGCTGGATCCCAATACCAGTCATGCAGAAAGCAGCTAATCAATGATTCTCTCATCATGGATATTTCTAACTCCCTCTCCTTTTATTTCTGAAATCAATAAAAATATATTTTATAAAAATAAATCTAAGGAAACAGTAAAAAATAAAAACATCAATTAACTGATGAAAAAAATAGAATTAAACTTAAATCCAATATGTTTCCTTGGATAAAAATATAAGTAAACCCCTAAATATCAGATCAGGAAAAAATAAAGCATAAATTACACAAAACAGGAATGAGAAATGGAAATAACCATAGATGGAAGTGAAAAATATTTTTAAAATACTATGTCATACTCTATTACAATTAACTAGACAATCTTACTGAAATTATTTTCTAGAAAAATCAAAAATTACCAAAATTAACCCAAGAAAAGTAATCAAGTCTATATAGACTATCACCCTGAAAGGAATCCAGAATCAAAGTAGTTTCACTCATGATTATTTTTTCAAACACACAAGAAATATTCATATATTACTTAAACTATTCCAGGGCATAGAAAAATAAAAATCTTTCCAATTCCTTGTATGAAAATGGCATAATAATGAGGTCAAATTTGACAAAAGCAGGTCAAGGAAACAATTTTTTTAACACTTAAAAACATTATCAAAGGAGAAACCAAGATGGCAACATAGGTGAACACCTAAACTGCTGCCTTGCACAACAATTTCAAAACTACAACTAAAAGAACGGGCATCATCCAGAACCACAGAAAACTGGCTAAGTGGAAATTCTATAACTAAAAGGAAAGGGACGGGCTCACGGAGCCTCAGAGGAGCTGCAAAAAGCTGAGGTACAGAGACACATGCATGAAGAGGATAGGTGGAGGAATGCCTGGCTGGCTTCCTCTTGTGGGAGATGGAAACTCTCAAGTGCACTGAACCCCAGTTCCGAGTGAGACTCATACAGGGGGAGTCTAGACTGTCGTGAAAAGGGAAGGGTGCATGGAAACTTAGGGGAGCCGCAAAAGGCAGAGGTCTGGAGGCATGCAGGCCACTGCACACAGAGTAAACTGAATGCTGATTGTGCCACTGGCTTTCTCTAGCGAAAGGAAGACAGAACCTCCCAACTGCACTGAAATCCAGTTCCAACTGCACTGAACCCCAGTTTTGGGCGAGACCCTGGGGACCCAGACTCTTACAGGTCCCTGGAGTGCACGGAAACTCAGGGGAGCTGTGAAAGGCAGAGGCCTAGAGGCGCGTGAGTGCACGCAGAGAGGGCTGTAGCGATTACCAAGGGACACTGAGACCCAGGAGCTGTGTAGGAGCTGATGGGAATGTATGCTCAGCCCTAAGACTCCACCCTATCTAACAGAGGCTTTTCCAATTTTGCAAGTCTTGTATCATAAGGCTGACTCCAGCACAATTCTCTCGGTGTAGACACAGCTGATCTTCACAACCAATTGGCTTGGTGTCAATCCCCCCCAGTGATACCAACAACAATCAAGACTTAACTACAGCCAAAACTGGTTTGGCTCGGTGGATAGAGCATTTGTCTGCGGATTGAAAGGTCCCAGGTTCGATTCCGGTCAAGGGCATGTACCTTGGTTGCGGACACATCCCCAGTAGGGGGAGTGCAAGAGGCAGCTGATCAATGTCTCTCTCTCATCGATGTTTCTAACTCTCTATCCCTCTCCCTTCCTCTCTGTGAAAAATCAATAAAGTAAAAAAAAAAAAAAAAAAAAGACTTAACTACAAGGCTGTACACACAGTCCACAAAGGGGTATACCAAGAGAGTCCACCCCAGGTAACTGGGGAGGCGGAGCTATTGGGCCCTATAGAACACCTACCCTGTTTCCCAAAAATAAGACAGTGTCTTATATTAACTTTTGCTCCCAAAGATGTGCTAGGTCTTATTTTCAGGGGATGGCTTATTTTTCCATGAGGAATACGGTACACATTTATTGTTGAACATAAAAAGGAAATTACCTGTATAAGGTACGGTAGTAGTTGTCATCACAAACCTGCTCACTGACTGGGTGCAGCACAGCCGGAGCTGTTCAGGCCGTGTGAAGTCTAATCAGGAATCAGATGCCTTATGGTAGCTTTGGGGGTCTTATATTCCAGGAGGTCTTATTTTCGGGGGATGTCTTACTTTCGGGGAAACAGGGTAGCACACAAAGCTACTCTATTAAGTCCGGGAAGCAGAGAAAATGCAGAGACAAAGTTACAGATCACAAATGAAAGAAATGGAGGAAAACAAACGAGTGGACATATAGTGCAAAACCATGGTTATAAGGTTTTTCAGGAATTTCCTAGAAAAGATGGATAAATTTAGCAAGACCCAAGGAGATGGAAAAGGACTAACTAGATATTAAACATACACTGACTGAAATAAAAAAATATTATTCAGAGACCTAAGAGCAGACTAGAGAAACTCAAGAATCAAGTAAAAGATTTGAAATGATTCAAATATAATACCGATTTGGTGTTGCAGAAAACACTCCACTGGAAAAGTAAAAAGAAAAAGAATCCAAAAATTTGAAGATAGTGTAAGGAACCTCTGGGACAACTTCAAGTGTACCAACATCAGAATTATGGGGGTGCCAGAAGAAGAGAGAGAGAAAGATACTGAAACCCTATTTGAAGAAATAATGACTAAAAACTTCTCCCAACTGGTGAAAGAAATAAAACAAGTCTAGGAAGCACACAGAACCCCAAACAAAAGGAATCCAAAGAGGACCACCCCAAGACACATCATAATTAAAATACCAAGAGCAAAAGACAAAGAATATTAAAAGCAGCAAGAGAAAAACAGTTACCTACAAGGGAGCACCCATATGACTGTCAGTGGATTTCTCAACAGAAACTATGCAGGCCAGACGGGAGTGGCAAAAAATAATCAACGTGATGAATAGCAAGAACCTACAACCAAGAATACTCTACCCAGCAAAGCTATCATTCAGAATTGAAGGGCAGGTAAAGATCTTCACAGATAAGAAAAAGGTAAAGGAGTTCATCAACTCCAAACCAGTGTTATATGAAATGCTGAAAGGTACTCTTTAAGAAGAGGAAGAAGAAAAAGGTAAAGATAAAAATTATGAACAAATACATATCTATCAACAAGTGAATCTAAAAATCAAGTGAATTAAAAATCTGATGAACAGAATAAACTGGTGAATATAATAGAATGAGGGGCACAGAAAAGGAGTGGACTGACAATTCTCAGGGTGTGGAGGGTGCAGGAAGAGACTGGACAAAAATCGTACATCTATGGATGAGGACAATGGGAGGGGGATAGGTAAGGGCAGAGGGAGGGGTAGGAACCAGGTGGAGAAAAAGAGGAACAATTGTAATAACTTGAACAGTAAAGATTAAATTTAAAAAAAACATCATTTATAAAATATCTGCAAATAAAACCCAGTAGTTCCTTAAGAGAAAAGCACACTATAACTAAGTTTTTATCCTAGGAGCACATGAAAAGATTAAGAACTGTGCAATGTAAATGAATCTGGAGATAGGAAACTGATTCCCCAAGGTTCCCTAGCATCCAGCACAATGCATGGCCAGTGGGGAATGTTCAGTAATATATATGCTCAATTAATTAAAGACCTACTGGAATACTTACTAGGTAAAACAACTACTATTCTTTAATGATCATTTATTAACCAACCGAACTTTCTGTCATAATGAAACTATTTTACACCTGTATTGTCCAATAGGGTAGCCACTAGTCAAGTGTGGTTACTGAGCACTTGAAGAGCGGTTAGTATGTTTAACTTTTTATTTTTTTGCTTTTAACTAATTAAGACATAAAGAGCCGCACGTGGCTAGTGACTACTGAATTGAACAGACAGCACAGGTCTATCTGTAGTCTTTTCCATTGTTTGTACTTTGTTTCACTCTGCAGTTTGCATCTCGTCCAAGGGCAGTTCTAAACAATAAACCCTACGTTTCTTTTGGTTCCCATAATGGACGTTGCACAGAACAGAAACTTAATAAACGATGGCTTGATATCAGAACTGTATAGCAAACTTGCTTTCTCCCTAAAAAGCAATCAATTAAACGCAAGTATTTTCAAAATCTTCAAGATCTTCAGGACCGAGACATAAAAACAGCTCTTTCTCCATTGCATATTAATCTTGTGCTTCCGTGTCCTAGACTGGAGCTGCGGGGCAAAGGACTCACGCGTTTCTAAGTCGGTCCTACTTGCTGGGACCCCTTTATTGCTACAAGCCAGGGCCCAGAGAAGCACAGTCTGCGAGGAGCCTCCAGAGACGAGCTACTGTACTCACGCAGCGTGTTCCTAATCCACACTGCTCCCTCGGGGGTGTCCTTCACTCGGGCAAACTAATCTCCTAATTGTCTTCCCAACCAGACCGTCCCTCGGCAACCACCCCCTCCCACTCCCGCTCCGCCCTCCTCCCCGCTCCGGGACACGCTAAGCCCCACCTCCTCCCAAAAGCTTTCCTTTAAACCGCAAGAGCAGGGACTGCCGGCTCCTCGGACACCTGGTCTAATTCAAAACGCCCGGGAACCACCGAGGAACCGGGGAGGTCTCTCTCTGCCGGGGAGCACGGGAGACCGCAGAAGTCGGCCAGAACCCGGCCAGAACCCGGGCAGAACCCGGGCAGGAGTGAGCCAGAACCCGGGCGAGCCTTTAACGCGCGACTCTGTGCCAGGCACGGGGGCAGGCGGCGAGCAGCGGGCAGCCCCGTCAGAGCCGGCCGAGCGCTCGGGGACGGCCCGTCTCCCGCCCGCCCGCCCGCCCGCGCGCGGCGCCTCCGCCCCGCCAGGCCCACCTCCTCCGAGCCGCACCGCTCCCCCTCGGAGTAGAGGTGCTTCGGCAGCGACGGCGGAGGCAAAGTCCTGCCGGGGTGCGCCTGCAGCCAGGCCTTGGCCTCGTCGTCTTCCTCGCAGTCGTCCGAACTCTCCTCCAGGTGGCTCTCGTAGTTCAAGTCCGTGTCCAGTTCCCGCTGCTCCTCTTCCTCCATGTCTTCCACCATCACCACCTCGTCCTCATCTAAGCTCTCCGCCTCCTCCTCCTTCGCCTCCTCGTCCTTTACCTTCTCCTCCTCGTCCTTCGCCTCCTCCTCCTCCTCCTTTTCCTCCTCCTCCTCCTCCTCGAGCTCGCCGGGCCAAGGTAGGTCCTCAGGCTCCATCTTGGCGTCTCGCTCTCGGAGGCTGAGGAGGAGGGGGAGAGGGGAGAGGGGAGGGAGGGGAGGGGAAGAGAGCCGACTGGCGGTTGCGACCTCACGCAGGCGCAAAGACCGCCGCCGCCTCCCGCCCCGCGCGGCGCCGCGCGGACGGGGCGGGGCTGGGAGTCAGCGCGCGTGTTGCTAAGGACGCC
>PVJN01002588.1:72259-115090 GCA_004026805.1 Lasiurus borealis | reverse complement strand
TTTTTCTCATTAGAAAGCCCTACCTGAGGCTTAAGATGGGATTCATTGCTGCAGCCAGCTGAGCAGAATATGAAATTGAAGGGGCTGACCAGCCCCAGCTATGCACAGTAAGTCCTTTAATTGATTACCCCAACTCCTACCCCCAATTTACTTGTAATCCCTGTACCTGCTGGGCCTCTTTTTTTTGTTTTGTTTTTTTAATATATTTTATTGATTTTTCAGACAGGAAGAGAGAGGGAAAGTCAGAAACATTGATGAGAGAGAGACATCTATCAGCTGCCTCCTACACGCCCCCCACTGAAGATGTGCATGAAAGCAAGGTACATGCCTCCGACCGGATCGAACCCGGGACCTTTTAGTCCTCAGGCTGACACTCTATCCACTGAGCCAAACCGGTCTCGGCTCTTGGGGGGTTTTACCAAAAATCTCTGTGCCCACCCCCACTGAAGCGTCTTATATTTTCTCTGATCTGATTTGTGCATCCATAAAACCCATCAGACTCCTATCTGGCAGAAACATTTTTTTTTTCCTTTTCTGAGTGCATAGTTTTTAGTGCTATTATGACTGAATTATTTTTACAATTGTTACAAAATTTAGTCCGTAGTTTGGAAAAAGGTAAAACAAAGACAATCTCATAGCTAGTTTCCCCATTCTGATCTATTCTTTATGTTTCCTTCTCTTTTGCCTACCTAGGGACTGGCCAATATTTTCTAAAAAGGTTCATAAGTAAATCTGTCTTTATTAGCTCTATAGTTGCAACTCCTCAAATCTGCCATTGGAGTGCAAAAGCAGCCATACATAATACATTAAGAAGTAGGCATGGTTGTGTCCCAGTAAAACTATTTACAAAAAACAGGTGGTAGGATAGAGTTGATCAATAGATTATAGTTTATCCACCCCTGGTTGATATGAAAGATCCTGAGGGAGAAAACGCTGAGACTCAGCACTGAGCAGGCATGAAGTATCTGAGGATGTATGTCTTTCACATTGAGTTAATGTGATTAACCCAAAGTATTGCTTAAACTCTTGCTTTCTCATTGACTAAAGACAGTAAAAATATGTTAAATGGAAAAATGTAGGTTTAAGAACACATCATCCTACCCATAAAATACTTGTTTTACTGTTTCCTGATCTCAAAGAATGAAATAATTTCTAGTGGGCTTCTTTGTGACTTTGTTCTTCACAATATGAAAGCAGCTTTTGAAAATAATTTTCTGGTGTGACACCCTAATAATAGAAATAGCTTTCTCAGAAATTATCACGTTTACATGTAAAAGAAAGAAAAGGTAAAATCTCCAGTATTCGAGAACCAGAATTGTAATGTTGCACACATATCTGGTAAATTAGCTCAGGAGAGTACAACAACAAAAGATTGCTCACAGGCATTTTCAACTGAGTTTTCCCTTACATGGGAAGACGTTAAAATTTGGAGGCAGCCAAAACCGGTTTGGCTTAGTGGATAGAGCTCTGGCCTGTGGACTGAGGGGTCCCAGGTTTAATTCTGGTCAAGGGCATGTACCTTGGTTGTGGCACATCCCAAGTAGGGGGCATGCAGGGAGCAGCTGATTGATATTTCTCTCTCATCGATGTTTCTGACTTTCTGTCCCTCTTCTTTCCTCTCTGTAAAAGTCAATAAAATACATATTAAAAAGTAAATAAATAAATTTGGGGGCAGGAAAAAGGCAGAAATGGGGAGAATAGCTATAATACAACGTATTTTGACATTTAAATGGACCAGGAAGTTGCTGAAAACATATTTCCCCCACATATTTCCTAAGGTGGATTTGTAACAGAGCAGATCCTATTTTGCTCTTTAATTCATAAAATACTTTAACACCAAGAGAAATCCTTCAAACTAAGATGTTGAACTTGACATTTGTTTATGCAAAGCGGAGAGAGAGCTCAGCACCGAGGTTGACAGAGAATCTTACTGGGGAGAGCGTTAGTGTTCCAACTGAGGGCACATGGGTGAGTTCACAAGGGCTGGTTCCTCAGGCTTCATCAGTGGTTTCTCCTGCTGAGGGGGCTGGTGACTCTGTTCTGAAAAGTGAAGACTTATTAGTACTGTAGTTCTCATTCCTCCTCCTCACTCCTATCATACGGGAACCCACTTCTCCTTTCCCCAGTATAGGTAGCTCAGGATTCAGATTAGACCTCTGTTGTGTGCCTTATATTAATTTTTACTGCTGTGCCAATCATATAATTTCAGCCACTTACTTTTCCTGGAGTTAATCAGTGTGAATCCCCCTGTCCCGACTTGTTTAATAATTTATGTGCCAATAATTTAGCTCCCCAAACACCTCCTCAGTGAAGCTAAATTCTCAGTCTGTTTACACCTACCAGGCTCTATATTAATTTCATTTCTTTTCAGACATCTATTCCAGAATTTTTCCACCTCATCATTTTATACTGCTTGTTTTTGGTTTTTGATTTTGTTTGTTTGTTTGTTTGTTTTATTGAGAGCTGGTTTCATAGGATTACCCACCACCATCATTTTGAAGTTGTCCCTATGTCTCTCTAGCGACAGATCTCCTATTTTGGGGATTCTGGACCTTTTCCACTTTTGGTTTATTTTCTTGTTTTTATAGAATACATAAAACTTCCAATATCAATTGTGGTAAAGAATCAACGTGAGGTACACTTTTTGTGGTGATGCATATCAGGATATGTCTTTTTTTACAACATAGTTGATTAATAGTTGGGTTAAGTATAAAATTCTAGGTTGTAAAATAATTTATCTTTACAATTTTCAAGCCATTGCTTGCCTTGTATTCTGACTTTTGTACTTTTATTAAGTTTGATGATATTCTGATTTTGGATCATGTATAAGCTAACTTTTTTCTTGTGGTAAATTTTAAGGGTTTTGATTTTTTTCCCTCACATTGCTGTTATATGTGTGCTTTGGAAAACTGGTGGCCCCTTAAATCTGGAGATTCTAAGTTCTTCATTTCTGAAAATATTTTTGTATTTTTTTAAGTTGTTATTTTTCTCTCATCCTTTTTAACTCAGTTTTCCCTCCCCACTGGAATTGCTGTTATTCATATGTTTAATCTTCTAGATTCAGTCTTTAAGCATCTTATATTTTTATTTTTCCATCTTTGTCCTATTTTCTGGGAGATATCCTTACCTTAATTTTTTACATATGAACCTTTATTTTAATTTTTACTTTACATGTATTTTAAATTACTTTTAAAATGAAAATATATTTAAATTGTGAAAACTCTGAATACATTAGTGATTATTTTTAAATTTGAATCACTGAGAATGAATACAAGTCAGTGCCATCACAGATAAAGAAAATACAAAAGTGGAGCTCAAAAAGAAAAATAAATACTGAAAGGTGAAGAAATATAAAGTTTTCAAAAGAGACAGTCTGCTTATGTTTTAAAAAACTAGAAACAATGAAAACAGACTTTTGTTGAGAATGACCCACATAAGATTCTTGAATAGGCGATTACAAATTGTTTATTTAATGGACATTTAATAACTACTGATATCATGAAATCAGGAATAAAATTATTTTCTTCAAATCTCTGGCTTGAACAGATTGAGTGAAATCTATGTAATTTTTCACATTCTTTACTAATGAAGATTGAATAACTGACCAAAATAGTTAAAATTAATAGAGAATTATACATGAAATCAGTGGGTTGAATCAGTAAGAGAAACCCTGAGGCTGTTCATTGTTTATTGAGCATTGATCCTGGACAGTGACTATCACATTCCTCTGTTTCAAATGAATGCTTACAATTTTTCATTTCTGTTTTCACTTAGCGGAAAATTTAGAAATTCATTTTACACTGAAGTGCTTTCAAATGGAATAAAAAACGATAGAAACCCTACAGTAGATTTTAAGTTTAAAGGCTATGTATTTTGTTAAACTGTTACACAGCTCACAACGAGTTCTCAAGGTCAGCTTTGACCAGCAAAGGTATTTGTGATACATCTTTTAACTTTTAAAGCCTGTGTTTATTCTTTGAATGTTCTCTTACATCTTCCAGTTCTTGTTTCATTAATAAAATATTTCCTACTCACTCTCTGAGGACATTAACACTATTTTTGAAGTTTCCCATGTATCATCTCTGTATCTCCCAGATTTCTTTTACTTCTCTGTGTTTGGGTTTCTACTTTGCACATTAGAGTTTTTCCCCTCAAATATTTGTCTATCCTTTATTTAGCCAAAATTAAGAGCATGGTTCCAGAGATTGTTAGATAGTCTTACATGCAGAAAATACTTTTCTTTTTTTATGTTTTTATTTTTATTATTTTTTATTGTTTAAAGTATTATAAATACTAGTACATTTGTCTCCCCCGGTCTTCTCTACCCTCCAAGTACATGCCCTCACCTGTACACCCCCCACCCCAGTGTCCTGTATCCATTGGTTTTGCTTATATACATGCACACAAGTCCTTCGGTTGATCTCTTACAGCTCCCCCCCCGCTGCCATCTCCCCTGCCTTCCCGCTGTAGTATGACAGTCTGGTCAATGCTTCTTTGCCTCTGTATCTGTTTTTTCCTCTGATTCTTTTCTTTAAAAACATCTTGCCTCTGCAGGCTAAAAATAAACCTATAAGAACAAAAAATGTTTGAGTCCCAATTTCAATGTCCAACAGTTCTGAGTCCCAGTTTCAATGTCAAACAGTTCCTTATGTGTACACGTCAGCAGTGGTATCTGGATGGTGGACAAATGGTGGCAATGCAGGTCCGACCCTCTCTGGTTTGGTCCTGGGCAACCTGTAGCGACGCACAGCTGCTGACTGCTCGCATGGCAAGGCATAGTCAGCGTCTTCCATCTCTGGACTGTTTCTCCTCTTGTCCTCATGGTTGGAGCAGACCTGTCAGTTCCTCTCTGTGGCAGGAGTCCACTTGGTCTTGGAGTTGTTTTCTGAAAATATATAAACATATTCTCAACCAAGATTTAATAAAGGAATCTTTTCTATAAATTTGACTTGGGATCCTTTTTATTTTTGCCCAAACGATTTTCCTTTGGCTTATTTTGCCACCATGTGTGTTTTTCATGGGTGTCTTGCTGTTAGCATTACAAATGAAAATTAATTTTCTAAAGTGAAAATTTTCTACAAGTAATTTACTTACCGGATATTTTTTCTTACATGATATTATCCTAGTTTCCCCTCTTTTTTGATTAATGGAGACTTTTGTAAATTTTTTAATGCAATCTTGATAACTTTAAATTTTAATTTTTGCACAAATATGTGACTGATGTTCATTGCATGTTAAGCAATTTTACCAGGAGATGAACTACCAATAGAAATTTTAGTTAATACTTTAGAAACAGCTTTTTGTCCAGTACAATTAAATTTTCTTGAATGTTCACTTATTTCAATTAGCCAATTTCAATTAATCTGAAAGCTTGATTACTCTTTTACTGTCAAAGTTAATACTCTACCAACAATCTTAGTGTACCCTGTAAATATTAGTACAAAGGATTATTTGCATTCTTGAGTAGGCGCTGAGCATTCCTGGTGCTAGAATTTAGATATAGGGCAGCTGCTGTTGGCCAAGTCTCTGTGTGTTACCTGGGTCTGGATCGGAATTGGGCCAAGTCTGTTATCTGGGTCCTGATCTGTTCACATGTGTTTTGTCGAGGTTATTTTATTAGAGAAACATCTAGATCATCTTAGTTGCCCTCACCAGGTGGCACAGTTGGTTGGAGCAGCATCCCATACACCAAAGTTTTCGGGTTTGATTCAAGATCAGGGCCCATACCTAGATTGCAGGTCTAGAGGGGCTGGCATTAGTAGTCACCTGGTATCAAAGAAAGTATCTAGCATCCATCTTCCTGAGCAACATTACAATATAGTCTTCCATTTTTCTTCTCTGTCACCTTGTCTTCTAGAATTTATCATTCTACCTACTCCTAAACTCCGGAAGTACTGCAGTGGAAAGTGGGTTATTTCTTAGCTTCCTGAGAACCGCCCTCCATTTGACTCCCAGGATTGAGTAAGAACACTTCCCATAGTCCTGATTTCAGACTCTCAATGTTATCTAGCTCTTGCCCTTCCACACTTCCTTTACCCTTGTTCGTTTGTGTGGGTGTTCTTTTAAAGACATCTATTTGCCATCATTTTATCGGAATTTTGGGAAGGAGTGCATCTAAATCAGTGGTTCTCAACCTTCCTAATGCCATGTCCCTTTAATGCAGTTCCTCATGTTGTGGTGACCCCCAACCATAAAATTATTTTTGTTCCTACTTCATAACTATAAAGTTGCTACTGTTATGACTTGTAATGTAAATATCTGTGTTTCCCGATGGTCTTAGGTGACCCTGCTAGCGGTTCTCAACCTGTGGGTCACTACTGTAGAGCCTAAGACAGTAGCAAAATTATAGTGATGAAGAAACAACGAAAATAATTTTATGGTTTGGGGTCACCACCACATGAGGAACTGCATTAAAGGGACGTGGCATTAGGAAGGTTGAGAACCACTGAAAATGAACTTGTCCAATCCTCATTGTTTTAAAAACTTAAATAGATACTTGCGCTTTTCTTAAGCACTGTTTGTGAAATAATGGTCTTGTATATGTTTTTAAATTGTGCACACAATGCCCAGGTTTATTTTATGAACTTGTAATTGTAAGCATAACATATTTTGACAAATGGTGTGCAATATTGCTCAGCATGAAGTTGAAACTCATGTCAGTTACTGACTTGGAGAATTAATGGTCCTGGGGCATTCTTTAGAATAATTGTTTTTAATGGTGTACTGTATGCAATATGTTCTTGTGTCAGTTGTGTGTGTGTGTGTGTGTGTGTGTGTATGTGTGTAGCAGCTGATTTGGCCATGTCTTTATGGAAACAACACTACAGATTTGTGTGTGTACCCCCAGGAATAACTCCCCACTGCTGAGTTACCAGATCATCCCGCTAGGTTGAGACCCTGTCTGCGGCCTAAGCGTTATCATCATTTTCCAGACTATTACCATCTGCTCATTTGATCCATTAACCTCCTATTGGACCTCATAAACAAAATGTCCAGCTACATAAGTAGAACTCATCAGAGGGATATACATCTGACACACATTTGGTTTGGGAACAGGGGTCAATGCTTTTCTTATTTTCTTTCTCTTCCCTAAATAATCCTTTAATTTTCCTGATGGAAGACTGTAGATAATCCACAGAAATAAAATGCTCCTGGTCTCGCTTGTTTATGTATTGCTGGTAACAGATTCAATTGATTAACATTCAAATTAGTCATTTCTTTGTGTCCACCAAGGACAGAAAAAAATAAATGAGCTCATAGCTTATGAAATTCATGTACAGTTTTTCCCCCTCACACAGACACACAAATTGTGTTTGTTTTTTTTTTAAGCCAATGATCATAACATCTTGAAATGATGTAATCATTGTATTGGTCATATTGAAGTTCACACGAGGTTTTAGAGTCTGAACAATTGTGTGATTTGGAGGCTTACCTGGGTCATTTATGTGGGTACTTTTTGTATTTCAGATCACTTACTAGTACTCATAATATATGCTATGTTGCAGACATTGTTTTGAGAACCATGTGTATTAAGTCATTTATCCCCACAATGATCTTTTGGAATAGATATTATTCCTCTTCATGAATAACAAGATGAGGCACTCAGAGAATTAAATAACTTTTCTGAGAGTCACATAGCTAGTAAGTGGTGAGTCAAGGGTCTGAAGCTTCACCCACAGAATAGCCAGCACAGTAATGAAGGAGAAGAGCAAAGTTGGAGTACTGGCACCACCTGAATTCAAGACTTACTGTAAAACTACAGTGAGAGTGATATGCTAGTATCAGTGAAAGAACAAACAAATAGATTAAAGCATAAAGATAGTCAACTGATCTTCAACAAAGGAGCAGAGTCAATACAGTAGAACAAAGATAATCTTTTCAACTAACGGGCTGGGATAACTGGACATTACATGCAAAAAAGCAAATTAGCAGATACTTTATTTATACCAGTGGTTCTCAACCTTCCTAATGCCACAATCTTTTAATACAGTTCCTTATGTTGTGGTGATCCCCAACCATAAAATTATTTTTGTCGCTACTTCATAACTGTAATTTGCTACTGTTATGAATTTTAATGTAAATATCTGTGTTTTCTGATGGTCTTAGGAGACCCTGCTAGCTGTTCGCAACCCACAGGTTGAGAACCGCTGATTTATACTCTTCACAAATATGAACTCAACATGGATCCTAGACCTAGGTATAAAATGCAAAAATATCAAACTCCTGGAAGGTAACATAGGAGAAAACTTGTATGACCTTGGTTATGGCAATGACTTTTGAGATATGCCACCAAAGGCACTCACTACCTGTGAAAGAGAATTGATAAACCTTATTAAAATTAAAGACTCGTTTGTGAAAGAAAGTATTAAGAGAATGAGAAAACAAATCACAGACTGGGAAAAATTATGCAAGTGGCTTCTGATAAAGCACTGTTACCTAAAATATGCAAAAAACTCAACAATAAGGAAGCAACCAACCTGATTAGACCCAAAATCTTCACAGACACCTCACCAAAGAAGATAGTCCAATGGCAAGTATATGTAAATATGCGCCACATCACATGTCATCAGGCAAATAAAATTGAAATAACAATGAGCTATCACTACAAACCTAACAGGCCGGGCAAAATTCAGAATACTGACAACACCGAATGCTAGCCAGGATGTGAAGCAACAGGAACACCCATTCTTGGTACAGCCACTTTGGAAGATAGTTTTGCAGTTTCTTACAAATTAAGTAATATTCTTCCCATATAATCAACTGTTTACCCAAAGGAGTTGAAAATTGTGTCTACAGGAACACCTGCATATGGGATGTTTATAGCAGCTTTATTAATAATTGTCAATGCCAAGATCCTCTTCAGTTGGTAGGTAAATAGATAAGTCAATTGTGGTACATAGAAACAATGGAATATTATTTGGCATTAAGAAGAAGTAAGCTATTGATTCATGAAAATATATCCACTAACCTTAAATGTATATTACTAAGTGAAAGAAGTAATGAAAGCTATTGATTCATGAAAACATATCCACTAACCTTAAATGTATATTACTAAGTGAAAGAAGCCAGTCTCAAAAACTGCAGAGTGCATAATTCCAATTATATTACATTCTGGAAAAGGCAAAACACTAAAAAGATGCATGGTGCCCTGGCCACGGTGGTTCAGTGGTTAGAGCCTAAACCTGCACACTAAGGGATCATGGGTTCGATTTCCAATCAAGCACATGTATCTGGGTTGCAAGTTTGATCCCTAGACCTGGTTGGGGGCACTGTGGGAGGCAACAAATCTAAGTGCCTCTCTCACTTTGGTATTGTTCGTTCTCTCTCTCTCTCTCTCTCTCTCTCTCTCTCTCTCTCTCTCTCCCTCCCCACTTCCTCCTCCCCACTTCCTCCCACTCTCCAAAAAAAACTCAATGGAAAAAAAATATCCTCGGATGAGGACTGATAACAACAACAAGAAAGATGGGTGGTTGCCAGGGGTTGGCAGGGGTGGGTGGGAGGGGAGGCAGGGCTCAGAGGAATTTTAGGGCCATGAACACACTCTTTATGATACCATATCATTATACATTCATCCATACCCATAGAATGCACAGTGCCAAGAGCGAACCCTGATGTAAACTATAGACTTTGGTTTGGTTATTATGATGTGTTTTTATGGCTTCATCAATTGTAACAAATATGCTACTCTGGTGGGATGTTGATGCTGGGAGAAACTACACATGTGTTGTGGGAGCTGGAGGTATATGGGAAATCTCTGTACCTTCCCCTCAGTTTTGCTATGAACTTAATACTGAACTAAAGAACTAAATTATAAAAATGTGCTTTATGTCCATGCTCACCATTTAAATTTACATTATTAAATTTGTAGTCTAAGTGCTTTAAACCCATGTTTGTTTTCAAAAGTATCAACCTAGTCGAAAATGTTGCTGCAAAAATTGAGAAAGTCACTGACTCTCACATACTTCCCTTGGGAGGTAAAGCCTTAGGCAGGAGATAAAAAACAATTAGAAATAAAATTGATACATTCCTTTCTATCTTCCTTTATTTCTGTGGCATTTTTAAAAAAATATTTTATTTTCAATACTTTTGAAAGTTTATTACCAACTTGCTCCAAAAACTTCCCCAATTGTCAGAGTTAAATTAGCTCAGTTATTTTCATAGTTAGTTGATAAGGTAATTTTTCTATTCTGACAAGGAGTTCTTACATCTTTATCTGGCCTCAGAGCTGAAACGATTCTCATAGAGAATTAAAAATTGGGGGTTTGAATAGGAAGCAAAGATGGCTTAACGTATATATTTGAATGATTCTACATAGAAATGTTGAAATAATCTAGTCTTATAATTTTCTAAAAGAAAAACACCATGCATTTTAGACTCACTATTGAAAAGAATGAGGAAAGCTAATATAGGCCTTTTCCTTATAGTGAAATAGTATCTTTGTAAAGAAGACATTAAAATTTACATGAATGTAACAAAATATTTAAAGAATAAGTAGATACATACACAGATAACCTGAATGAATGCATGCATATGAAATATATGGATATATATGAGCAAATATATACATGTATTTACACTTGCACACATTATTTCAGTCCTTATAATAGCCTGTGGTCCCTCAGCCTGGCCTGCACCCTCTTGCAATTCGGGACCCACAGGGGATGTCAGAGAGCCAGTTTTGGCCCAATCCCTGCATGCCTGGTCCAGACAGGAGGGAGCCAGATCCTGTGTGTTGAGCTTCTGTCTCCTGATGATCAGCGTGCGTCACAGTGACTGGTTGACGGGTTGTTCGATCATTCGGTCACTTAGGCTTTTATGTATATAGACTAGAGGCCTGGTACATAGGTTTTTGCACTGTTGGAGGGCATGGCCTGCGGGGATTGGCTCACTGTGGGCACACTGGTCATTCTGGTCAGCCGAGCAGTGCTCCCACTGTGGGAGTGCACTGACCACCAGGGGGAAGCTCTTTCATTGAGCATCTGCCCGCTGGTGGTCAGGACACATCATAGCCACTGGCTGACTGGTTGTTCTCGTCATTCCACCATTCAGTTGCTGGGCTTTTATTTATATAGAGTGTACTAAGTCTAGAATATATTTCGTGAATCCGTGTTTCTCCAAGACAGTAAGTCACTATTCTTTGTTGCTCTTCATCTACGCCTAGCTGTTTGATTCAGCAAAATCAGATTGGTGTTGGACACGAAACAGATATGCTGAACACTGCAACATATTTTCACATTTTTGCAGCCCAAAGGTGGTGATGAAAGATGCTTGTTAAAGCACACCAGAAGAACAATGAGCTTCCTGCATCAGTTAATATCTTGATTTTGAAATATATGAGGAAACTGTATTAGTCACTGTCCAGAGAAACTACTGTACTCAGACATTTTCCACAACAGAAATTTGAAGTAATGGTTACCAAAGAGGAAAAAGAGCACAGAGTGAAGAAGAAGAAACTGTGTGGAAGAGGAAAAGGGAAATGGTGTTCCCCAAAACCCAGGTTTGCCAGGCTGCTGAGGCTGCTCAGCACCTGATGAGATGGTCAGTAATGGACAGGCCATTGTCCTCCTGTTCTGCAAAAAGTCTGCACTCCCACTGCCTTGCCGGTTTGTGTGTGTGTGTGTGTGTGTGTGTGTTGGAATTGTGTTTACTGAATTTTTATTGCTAGTGTCAAGGAATGTAAGAAGAGTTGTTGACTTTTCAGTCTGTTCAGCTTTTTTATTTATTAGGACAAAGTGGCACCTTCCAAGTTTTTTACACGCGAAACTGGAAACTGGAAATCTAAGTTGCTTATTTAAAAAACAAAACCAAAAGAAAACACTTTTATTCTGGATTTATTTTTTTAAAGAATAAAAATGGTTTCTTCTAGAAAGGAATTTTGTCTGCTTTAGTCACTTACCTGGGAGCACTGACAGTTTCCAGCCAGTTTACCTTTTTGATTAAGGGCATATATGTTCTTTATGTTTCTAACTTTATATGGTATCTTCTATCTGACCACTCCCTTAGTTAAGGACTTAGATTTTGTCTTCAGTAGATGCTCTTCAGAAAGTCTTACAAGGTACAAGCTAGACGTCTTACTGTGGGCTACTATTACAAAAATACCATAAGCTGGGTGGCTTAAACAATAGAAATTTATTTCTTATACTTCTAGGAACCAGAAAGTCCAAGATCAAGGTTCTGGTGTATTTTGCATGCTATAGAGAGGGAGGGAGAGAGGAAGAGAGGGAAAGACTTCTGGTTTCCTTTCTTATAAGGACATGAATTCTATCCTGAGAGCTTCACCACCATGACCTAGCTACCTCCCAAAGGCCACATGGCTAAATACTATCTCCTTGTGGTTTAGGGTTTCTATATATGAGTTCTAAGAGGACATATAAACAAAAATTAATTTTCATTTCTGGCCTCAGTGTTATATTACTTTATTGGCAGATAATTAATGCATTTAAGGACATGTTGATAGTATGTTATCAATAATTTTTCATTGTTTTTTACTGGATGTTTTTTGTACAGCATGTTGGGAGATGGCATATCTACACTAATAAAAGGGGAATATGCTAATTAGACTGGGGTATCTTCTGGGAGACCTTCCGGATGTCCTTCCAGACAAGGCCATGGTGGCAGGCTAAGGCAGAAACAGTTAGGGGAGAGCAGGCTGGCAGCAGGGGCAGTTTGGGGTGATCAGGCCAGCAGGGGGGCAGTTGGGGTCAAGTAGGCCAACAGCGGGGACAGTTAGGGGTGATTAGACTAGAAAGGGGAGCTGTTGGGAGTGATCAGGCTGGCATGCAGAGTGGTTAGGGGCGATCAGGCAGGCAGGCAGATGACCAGCTATGAGCCAGCAGTCCCGGATTGCAAGAGGGATGTCTGCCAATCGGACATCCCTCCAAGGGGTCCCAGATTGGAGAGGGTGCAGGCTGGGCTGAGGGATACCCCCCACACTCATGCATGAATTTCGTGCATTGGGCCACTAGTATAATAATAAAATAAAATTGTTTTTAACAATTAAGTTTTGGAAATAAGCTAAATTTCCATTAGTAGATGAGTGTTAAATACATAAATACTGGGACGTGTATACTATGAGGCACAGAACTCTTAACAGATTTTCAAAAAGAATGTATTAGTATCTATGTGTACATCTAAATTTAATTCTTTTATATTTTTTGAGAATATCAGGTTGCAGAATGAGTAATGTTAAAAAGATATAGAGACATAGATATATACATAATATAAATACCTTACATAATTCTACAAGGATACATTCAAATTGTCACTAGCAGTTATTTGGAAAAAGTGCAGTCGGTGGTGGAACTATGAGTTGAAAAGAAATTTTACATTTTAATTTACTGCCTTTGAAATGTCTACATTTTTAGGGAGTATGTATCCATATATTCAATTTTTAATGAAATTTTCAGGAGTCTTAATAGAAGCTAGTCTAACTACTTGCATATTCTTTACATAAGCTAATGTAATCCTCTATAATAGTTTATTTGCAATACTTATTGGTCCTTTTATTTATTAATTTAATAACAGATTTTGTGGAAGCAAAGACTTCTCTACAAAAAAGTTTCAAAACAAAATCTGAAAGCAATAAGAAACTCTTTTAATCAATATAGTACTTTTCTGATACAATTTTTAAAAATATATTTGTTCTTCACCTTGATTTGTCATTGTTTGAGTCAGTATATTATACAGTTTTCACCTTTTCAGCTGCTAGAATTTCTGTTCTATTAAAGCTAACTCTACTAAGTATTACATCTTAGATTTATTTTTAAAAATAAGTTGAAATTAGTTTTAATTCAGAGCAAGAACTTTCTCCTATAGACACATGCATAAGGCTTGTTAAAAATAAATGACCAAATAGCACATTTCAGGAGGGGAAAAAAAAAGCTTATTCCTGCCATAGTAGTTTGTGATAACTACTTTAGCCGTCTTAAAATAATTTATTTTTAAAATGGAATATTTTCGTGATTTTATTCAAAGCAGTAATTGTATCAATAATGTTGGTGAGGAGACTGTAATTTTTCATTAACACCCTCTTTATTTTTCACAATGTATTTTTTACCATTTGAATGATTGGTCTGGGAAGATAATTATGAAGAGCTGCTTATAAATTTTGTTTAATCTATTATCTTGAGGATCCTATGCTAAAATTATATGTGTGTGTGTGTGTGTGTGTGTGTGTATGTAATATATATTACATACACACACACACACACACAAATAATTTATAATTTTAGCATAGGATCCTCAAGATAATATATATATATTACATACACACACACATAGGATCAAGATTATATATATGTATGTATATATATATATATATATATTACACACACACACACACACACACACACACACACACACATATGACATATATGTAGCCCAGTTTTAGAGATTTGATTTTATTCATGATTTGCTTTTGTTTCAAAAGCAGTAACCTCTTTAGTACCATGCAATGAAAACAATAGACAACTTTTCCTTACATCACAGCCCTCAAGTCACAGTGGACCCTATGCAAAGCGTTGACTACAGTAGCTTCCTTTCATGAGCCAGTGATGTTCCAAGCCTGATGAGGTGTTTGGCAGAGCGAGGAGCATCAGTGAAGGCTCTATCTGCAGCAGCTCTATCTGTGGAAAGCAGCTAATTTTGAATGCTGGAAGTGAGGCAGTTATGTGAGTGGAGCTTGGGGAGTAGACGCAGTGGAGAGGTAGGCTGGAGCAAGGTCACATTATGTAGAAGCTTCATGATTGATGAGAATGGCTGATAGGGAAAGGGAGATGAACAGAAAAATATGAGGACGGCGATGAGATGAAATGACTGTGTGTTTTATAACACACAAAATTACCTGTAATAGTATGTATATTCACTTAACTACATTTAATATGTTTTAAGTATTTTGACGTTTTATCACATTTGTTAGACCTTTTTGTGTCTTATATCTATCGGGTGTCTTACATCTACACATTTGCAATTCTTTTAAAATAGCATAACATTGTTTGCTTGAAAAAAAAAAGTAAAGTTCCACAAAATCCGTATCAATTCAGAAAACACTTCAATGAATTTCTAATGAGGGTTTGGGTTATTAATTAGGCACATCCATTAATATTTATTGAAGAGAACTGCTAACAGGATTCCCCATGTAATTTCATCTTTCTGACCCGATCCTTCATTTATTCTTGCACATACCCATTTCCAGCAAAAATGGTATGATGAACTATGTCATTAAGGGTTAGGTATGTGGCACATGTCATTATTGGTGATGTAGGAACTTAAGGGTTGTAGAACTATTGCCCTTGAAATAGGTTAGAGGTTTTAAACATGTTAAAAAAACCCTCTGTATTATATGATCTACCTAGTATGTGTGTCTGAAAAATATTGCTAATGGACAAATAAACCTATTAGAATACTTTTTGTCCATATTCGAGTATGTGCCTTAGAAACAGAATTTAAAACACAAGAAAAGTCTCTAATGTAAATTCATTATTGAAAACTTACCAAACTGTGTATCATTTAAATTGCCCTGTTGTTACAAATGTACATTTTCCCTTATATAAATCCTGTATGGTGTTGTTCAAGAGCTGGCACTTCCTTCTAGAAAGTTAAAAAGGAGGGAAATATTTCTTTCATAGGAATTTGGCAAAAAAAAAATGTAGCAAATTTCTCACCCCTAATGCCCTTGCTTCATTCTGTTTTCATTGGCTCCTTCCAGTTCCAAGGTCTTACATTTTTATAGGCCAAGGATGAGTGGAGAGAATCCTTTCTCCCTTTCCACCTTCTATTTCATGTGCCTTTAATAACATATAATTATATTTCATTCCAGTCAAGTAATTTTTCTATTATGAGTATTACTATTTTGATTCCTTAAGAGGACACCATTGTTGCTTTTATGATCTAGAATAAGAAAGCCTTTGTTACCAGTATATAAAATATTCAGTAGTACCGTATTGTATTATGATGAATATATATATGAAGTCCTCCTCCAAGGATATGTTTCTTATTGACTTTTTTTGGAGAGAGAGGAAGGGGGAGAGAGGAAGTAAGAGAGAGAGAGTTTCTCCCATATGCTCTGACGGAGGATTGAATACACAGCCCAAGGTATGTGCCCTGACTGGGAATCGAATCTGGGATGACATTCCAACCAACTGAGCCACCTGGCCTTGGATATAAATATTATTATATTAATAGATAGTATATGTTCTATATTAATATATAAATAAGAATGTGAGAGAAATACACTATTCTGAATAGCTTAATTTAGGAATTGCTGTACTTCACTGGTTCTCAGGGACGTGTTTTCACATCCTGACAGCTCCACAATTGTAACGTGTCCTTCTAAGCTTGACGTTGTACAATGCTTTCTTGTCAGACAACAGTCTCAGCATAATGGTTCTTGCCTTCTCGTGAGCAGACTTGGTTGTGACCGATCCATGGTAGCACATCCAGACTTCAACTCTCAATGTTTCATTCTACACACCCTCCCAGGGCTATTTGAGCAGGACCCGAATCCTACTGTTGCCTTAAAAGCTTCCAATACCGCCAAGACCGGTTTGGCTCAGTGGATAGAGCATCAGCTTGAGGACTGAAAGGTCCCAGGTTCGATTCTGGTCCGGGGCATGTACCTTGCTTGCGGGCACATCTCCACTGTGGGACATGCAGGAGGCGGCTGATCGATGTCTCTCTCTCATCAGTGTTTCTGACTTTCTATCTCTCTCCCTTCTTCTCTGTAAAAAATCAATAAAGTATCTTCAAAAAAAAAAACTTCCAATACCACCTGCTGTTGAGATTTAGAAGAAGTCAACATCAAGTGTCAGGAGTCAGAATCAAGGAAGCCTGGAAAGAAAGGTCTCAGGCACGCTAGTCAAACATCCTCTTACGAGAAGCTTCTTCACTAACCCTCTTGTTGGCTTGGAGAATGGTAGCTGTATAGCTGTACAGAAAATGTGGGCAGTAAATCTCTAAGTCAGCAATGATAACTGAAAATTTAGGCTCAAAATATGACAGAATACTCCCAAACACTTTCATTTCACCTGTGTTGTCCTTTTTATGATTGCACAAAAGTGATAGAGTTACAATGAGATGTTGAAGTTAATCTAACAGAGTTCTTTCATTATATAAATATATATATTGACAAGGTTTTATTATCAATTAGAATTATTAGAATTATATATATAATTATTATATATATATTATTCTAATTGATAATAAAGCCTTGTCTTATTTTTTATTTGGCAACCTTTAAATTTTTTGTAGAATGTGTGTGTGTGTGTGTGTGTGTGTGTGTGTGTATTATATAAATTAGGCCGGGACACCTCATGACCAGCTCAGGAGGAGGCTGCATCATGTTGGCTCAGGAGGAGCTGTGCATGCAAATGGGTGGGAGGGGACTGATGCTGCCCCCAGCCCTAGGGGTGAGGGTATGCTCCCAGTGGCTGCAGCTCTGCTCAGAACACACCCCTGGTGGATGGTGCTGGCAGCTGGATCAAAACAGCCCAGGTCCCAGGTGACTGGTAGCAGCAGGAGTGAAGTAGCCTGGGTTTGGGTGCCTGAGGGAAGTGCCAAGGAAGGCCTATTCTTGCATGAATCTTTGTGCATCAGGCATATCATTCAATTAATGGTATCCTATAACTAATGAAAAGCTGTAATTGGCTTTTTTCATGGTAAAAACAGTGGATACTATTACAACTTTTTCTTATTTGGGGTTTTATGTGATCATTCCTATAAAGCGTAATTCTGGCTGTGCATAGTGCCTATTAACATAAAAATTAGAGAAAATATAACTGAGTATGCAGTAACATTAGCCAAAGATTATTTCTTTTTATACTCCTGATACAAGCTTTTTTTTTTTTGCTTGACATTTAATTGTAGGGAAAAATTCAACCTAACTGGCCTATAAACATGCATTTACATAACTTTTATTTTAATAAGAATTTCTTATTTTTGTAAATTTTTTTACATTTATAAAGATTTAATTTAAAAAAGAAACTGACTTGATATACTAATTCCTGAAACAAAAGTAGTATCTTGCGTGGATGTAGTCCATATGCTGCATAAAATTGTTTTACATTCTGAGTAAGTTTAGGGGGGCTGAAAGTCCCTTGAAAAAAGGGGAGCTCGGAGAAGTTAAATATTAGCCGTATTAGAAGGTGCATAGTATGGAACGAAATATATTCCCCTACCCTGGGTGGTGGCAGCAGAAACATAGCTGCCATTCGAATGTTGATGCTGGTACTATGAAACTGCTGGGCATTTTTTTCTACTTCAGGCTGTTTTGCTCTTCTTTCATCTCCTTTAATTGTCACATCTGTAGAAAGAGCAACAGTTTATGATCCCCATTTTACAGATGAGAAATGAGGGTTTTTTAGAGGGAATGTTTGCTTTAAGAATGCATAGCTAGAAGACTGGGATTTAACACCCAATATTCAGTCTCTAATACTTGTTCTGTTGGCTCCTGTACTTTTCTCTCAGATGGACATGTGGGGAGGGGTGGGGAGTGAAATTCATCTTGACCCAAATGTGCTCAACAGGACTAAAACAACCGAGAACACTTGAATAATGTGTCTTTATTCTGTTGAGCATTGATTGATTGATTGATTGATTGATTACATATGTGTCCTCATCCCTCCATTAACCCCCACCCCCTAATCATGACCTCACCTCCCTGGTGTTCATGTCCATTAGTTAGGCTTATATTCATGCATACGAGTCCTTTGGTTGATCTCTCCTCCTTAACCCCACCCTCCCCGATCTTCCCTTTGAGGTTTGACAATCTGATCAATACTCCTCTGTCTCTGGATCTGTCCCTGTTCATCAGTTTGTCTTGTTCATTATATTCCACTAGAGGCCCGGTCCACAAAATTCCTACATGGGGCTGTGTGTCCCTCAGCCCAGTTTGCACCCTCTCCAATCTGGGACCCCTTGAGGGATGTCCGACTACCCGTTTAAATGGGCAGTCAGAGATTGGGCAAATATGGGCAGTTGGACATCCCTCCCGCAATCCAGAACTGCTGTCTCCAAACTGCTCGCCTGCCTGCCTGCCCCCCTGATTACCTCTAACTGCTTCTGCTTGTCAGTCTGATCACCCCTAATCACTCCCCTACCAGCCTGATTAATGCCTAACTGCTCCCCTGCCAACCTGATTGCCCCTAACTGCTCTTCTAACTGTGCTCCCCTGCAGGCCTGGTCATCCCTAATTGCCCTCCCCTGTAGGCCTGGGTCCCTCCCCCAGATGCCTTCCCTGCAGGCCCACTCATCCCAACTTCCATCCTCTGCTAGCCAGGAACGCCCATGATTGCTGTTCCCTGCAGGCTTGATTGCCCCCAATTGCCATCTCGTGCAGGTCTGGTTCTTCCCAACTGCTCTCTCCTACTGGCCATCTTGTGGAAGCCATCTTTTATCCACAGGGAGGCAGCCATCTTGTGTGTTGGAGTGATGGTCAATTTGCATATTACTTTTATTAGATAGGATAAATGAGATCATGTGGTATTTATCTTTCTCTGACTGGCTTATTTCACTTAGCACAATGCTCTTCAGTTCCCTCTATGCTGTTGCAAATGGTAAAAATTCCTTCTTTATTACAGCAGCATAGTATTCCTTTGTGTAGATATACCACAATTTTTTAATTGACTCATCTGCTGATGGGCACTTAGGCTGTTTCCAATTGTTAGCTATGGTGAATTGTGCTACTATGAACATAAGGGTGCATATAATCTTTCTTATTGGTGTTTCTAGTTTCTTGGAATATATTCCTAGAAGTGGGATCACTTTGTCAAATGGGATTTCCATTTTTAGTTTTTTGAGGAAACTCCATACTGTTCTCCACAGTGGCTGCACCAATCTGCATTCCCACCAGCAGTGCATGAGGGTTCCTTTTTCTCAGCATGTTCACCAACACTTGTTATTTGTTGATTTGTTGATGATAGCCATTTTGACAGGTGTGAGATGATACCACATTGTCATTTTGATTTGTATCTCTTAGATAATTAGTGACTTTGAGCATGTTTTCATATGTCTCTTGGCCTTCCTTCTGTCATCCTTTGAAAAGTGTCTATTTAGGTCCATTGCCCATTTTTTTATTGGATTGTTTATTTTTCTTTTGTTAAGTTGTATGAGTTCCCTGTAAATGTTGTAGATTAAGCCCTTAATGGTGATGACATTGGCAAATATGTTGCCCCATGCAGTCGGCTTTGTTGTTGTTTTGTTGATGGTTTCTTTTGCTGTGAAAAAGCTTTTTATTTTGATGTAGTCCCGTTTGTTTATTTTCTCTTCAGCTTCCATTGCCCTAGGAGCAGTATTAGTGAAGAAATTGCTTCGGCATATGTCTGAGATTTCTCTGTCTATGGATTTCTCTATTATTTTTATGGTTTCCCGTCTTAGGTTTAAGTCTTTTATCCATTTTGAGTTTATTTTTGTGTATGGAGTAAGTTGTTGGTCTAGTTTCATTTTTTTGCATGTATCTCTCCAATGTCCCCAACACCATTTGTTGAAGACACTGTCTTGACTCCATTGTATGTTCATGCCTCCTTTGTCAAATATTAATTGGGCATAGTGATTTGGGTCAATTTTTAAGTTTCAATTCTATTCCATTGATCTATATGTCTGTTCTTGTACCAGTACTAGGCTTTTTTGAGAACAGTGGCTTTGTGATACAGCTTGATATCTGGTATTAAGGAACCCAACTACTTTGTTCTTCTTTCTCAGAATTGCTACAGCTGTTCGGGGTCTTTTTTTATTTTAGATGCATTTTTTGAAAGTTCATTGTAGGTCTGTGAAATATGCCATTGGTATTTTAATGGGGATTGAATTGAATCTATAAATTGCTTTGGGTAGTGTGAACATTTTAAAGATGTTGATTCTACCAATCCATGAACACAGCATGTTCTTCCATCTCTTTATTTTTTCCTCTATCACTTTTTTCAGTGTCCTGTAGTTTTTCTCATATAGGTCTTTTACCTCCTTAGTTAAGTTTATTCCTAGGTATCTTAATTTTTTTGGTGTGATAGTAAATGGGATTGCCTTTTTAGGTTAGTCTCTCTTTCTGTAAGTTTACTATTAGTGTAAATAAATGCTATAGATTTCTTGCATTAATTTTGTATGCTGCTACCCTGCCAAATTCATTTATAAAGTCTAATAATTTTATGTTGGAGCCTTTAGGGTTTTCTATGTACAATATCATGTCATCTGCGAATAAGGACTTCTTCTTTTCCAATTTTGATGCCTTTTATTTCTTCTTCTTGTCTGATCACAATGGCTAGTACTTCCCAGCACTATGTTGAACAGGAATGGTGAGAGTGGGTATCCTTGTCTTATTCCTGTTTTTAGGAAAAATGGTTTTAGTGTGATGTTGGCTGTGGGTTTGTCATATATAGCTTTTATTTTATTGAGGTATGATCCTTCTATTCCCACCTTGCTGAGAGTTTTTATCAAGAAGAGTTGTTGGGTCCTGACCAGTTTGACCCAGTGGATACCATGTTAGCCCTGGGACTGAAGGGTTCCAGGTTCAATTCTGGTCAAGGGCATGTACCTTGGTTGCGGGGATGTGCAGGAGGCAGCTGATCAATGTTTCTCTCTGATCTATGTTTCTAACTTTCTATTCCTTTCCCTTCTTCTCTGTAAAAATCAATAAAATGTATTTTTTTAAAGGGGGTGTTGAATTTTGTCAAATGCTTTTTCTGTATTAATTGATATAACTATGTGATTTTTTATCTTTCAATTTATATGATGTATCACGTTTATTGATTTGCAGATATTGTACTATTCTTGCATCCCCAGGATAAATCTACTTGTTCATGATGTATGATCTTTCTGATGTATTGCTGGATCTGATTTGCTAGAATTTTGTTGAGGATTTTGGCATCTATGTTCAGGAGGGATATTGGCCTGTAATTCTCTTTCATTGTGTTATCTTTATCTGGTTTTGGTATTAGGCTGATGCTGGATTCATAGAATGAGCTTGGAAGTGTTTCTTCCTCTTGAATTTTTTTGAATAGTCTGAGGAGGATAGGTTTTAGTTCTTCCTTGAATGTTTGGTATAACTCCCCTGTGAAGCCATCTGACCCTGGGGTTTTGTTTACTGTGAGCTTTTTTATGACTGCTCCAATTTCTTCCATAGTTATCAGCCTATTGAGATTTTTAGAATCATCCTGATTGAGTTTTGGAAGGTTGTATTTTTCTAGGAATATGACCATTTCTTCTAGGTTGTCTAGTTTGTTGGAGTAGATTTGTTCATAGTATTTTTAAACAATCATTTTTATTTCTGTGGGGTCTGTGGTTATTTCACCTCTCTCATTTCTGATTTTGTTTGAGTCCTCTCTCTTTGCTTCTTAGTGTCTGGCTAGAGGTTCATCAATCTTGTTTTTCCTTTCAAAGAAGCAGCTCTTGATTTCATTGATCTTTTGTTCTTTTGGTATCTGTGTTATTTATTTCTGTTCTGATCTTTATTATCTCCTTCCTTCTAATCACTATGGGCTCTTTCTAATTCTTTGAGTTGTAGAGTTAGATGATTTATTACCATTTTTTTCTTGTTTTTTGAGCTAGGCCTGGAGAGCTTTAAACTTATTTCTGAACTGCTTTCATTGTGTCCCATAGATTTTGGATTGTGTGTGTTTTTTGTTGTTGTTGTTGTTGTCATTAGTTTCCAGGATGCTTTTAATTTATTCTTTGATCTCATTGGTTTAATAGCATGTTATTCAGCTTCCAAGTGCTTGAGATTTTTGGATTTTTTTTTTTGGAGTTTATTTCTAATTTTATGGCATTGTGGTCTGAGAAGATGCTTGGTATGATTTTAATCTTCTTTATTTTGGGAAGACTTTGCTTGTGACCCAATATGTGGTCTTTTTTGAGAATGTCCCATGTGCACTTGAGAAGAACTTATATTCTGTGTCTTTGGGGTGAAATGTTCTGAAGATGTCAGTTAAGTCTATCTGATCTAGTGAGTCATTAGTATTGTTGTGTCTTTGCTGATATTTTGTCTAGAGCAGTGGTCGGCAAACTGCGGCTTGTGCAACACATGTGGGTCATGACCTGCAGTTTGCCACTCTGTTGACTAATGAGTTGGCCAACCACTGACTTAGATTCTCGATTCCAATAATTACAGACTGTTTTTGTTCCTTATGATTAAGGCCCTATCCCAGTGGTCGGTAAACTCATTAGTCAACGGAGTGGCAAAACATGGCTCATAAGCCACATGTGGCTTTCAAGCTACAGTTTGCCGACCACTGGTCTACAGGATTTATCCAGTGATGTCAGTGGTGTATTAAAGTCCCCTACTATGATTGTATTGTTGTTGGTCTCTCCCTTGATATCTTCCCGGAGTTTTGTTATGTATTTTGGTGCTCTTGCATTGGGTGCATATGTTTTTCAAGGTTATATCCTGTTGTTGTATTGATCCCTTTAGTATTATAAAGTGGCCTTCCTTATCTCTTGTTATGGCCTTCACTTTGAGGTCTATTTTATCAGGTACAAGTATTGATACCTCAGCTTTTTTTTTTTTTTCATTTCCATTTGCCTGAAAGATATTTTTCTATTTCTTCACTTTCAGTCTGTATGAGTCCCTTGTTCTGAGGTGGGTTTCTTGTAGACAGCATATATATGGGTCCTGTTTTTTTTATCCATTCAGCCACTTGATATCTTTTGATTGGAGGATTTAGTCTGTCTACATTGCAAGTTATTACTGAAAGGTACTTGTTTGTAGTGATATCTATTTTTGTGTCTGTGTTCCTTCTTACCTTTTTTCTTCTTTTTATGGCATTGCCTTTAGCATTTCTTGTATTGCTGGTTTGGTAGTGATAAACTCCTTAGTCTTTTTTGCCTGCAGAGCTACTGATTTCCCCTTCAATTTTGATTGATAGTCTTTCTGGATAGCATATTCTTGGATTCAGTCCTTTGCTTTGCAACACTTTGTATACCTCCTTCAATCCCCTTCAAGCTTGATGTGTTTCTGTTGAGAAATCATTTGATAATCTGGTGGGAGAACCTTTGTAGGTAGCTCTCTGTCTCTCTCTTGCTGCCTTTAAGATTCTTTCTTTGTTGTTAATATTTGCCATTGAAATTATGACATGTCTTGGTGTGGATCTTTTGGGATTGATCTTGCTTAGAACTCTCAGTACTTGTGTAACTTTTCTTCCCCATATTAGGAAAGTTTTCTGTCATTATTTCTTCCAATAGATTTTCTAATCCTTGCTGCTCTTCTTGTCCTTCTGGCAGCCCAATTATACATATGTTACTTCATTTCATTTTGTGCTAGAGCTCCCTTAGGCTCTCCTTCTGCTTTTTAATTTTTTTTTCTCCAGTTGCTATTCAGTTTGAGCTTATTTCTCTACCTTATCTTCTCACTCACTAATTCGATCCTCTGCTTCTTCTAGTCTACTGTTGAAACTTTCCATGGTGTTCTTGATTGTAGCTATATCAGTTTTCATTTCTTCCTGATTCTTGCATAGGTTGTTGATTTTCTCATCCATCTTATGTATGAATTGCACAACCTTTACTCTGAATTCTTTTTCCGTCATGTTGCATGCTTCAGTTTTACCAATTTCGTTTCTTGGCGGCTCTTCATTTTCCTTCCTCTGCGGCTTGTGTTGTCTCCCCATTCTGAATATCACCAAAAGGTTTAAACTTCAAGTTGCATATACCTGGGCTGTGTGCCATGGGAGCTTCACACCACCTGAGTGTCCCTAAAGTGCTCCGACACTAAGATGTGTAGCTGCTGTGGGTTTGTGGGAACCAGGCTCACCCATGGTCAGTGTTACCAGCATTCAGTGTGGTCTTGTGTGCGCACCTGGAATCAGGGACCCCACCCCGCCTGCACAACGCTGTTGGCATGTGCCAAAAATCAGAGTCCCCTAGTGTGTGCCAGGAGTCAGAGTTCCCCTGTGTCTGCACCAAGAATCGAGTATAGAGACTCTGTTGCCTCATACCGCTTCTTGTTGAGAATCAGGGTCCCTGTGTGCGCATGCACCAAGAATTGGAGTCATTGGTTCTTAGCGTGAATGTGCTGTGAGACAGGGATTCCAGGCGCATGCCATAAGAAACAGAATCAAGTCGTTGGTGCTCAGTGCTGCCTCTTGCTGGAAGAATCTGGGTCCCGGTCACCTTCGGAAACTGGGTTGCACAGTAGCACTGTGGCGTGCCTGTGCTGCAGAAAACAGACTTTCATGTGTGCTATGCAAAACAGACTTCCGTATGCGCTTGCCCAGAATCGCAGTCAGGTGGCACTGCCGCCCTGCGTGGGCTTCAGGTGTGGTCCCCCAATTGCATTGTGGGGAGCAGATGCCCAGTCTGTGTGTGTGGGCTGGCTCAAATTCCCATAGCAGTGCTGCGATCAGTGCACATGCTCCCAAGCTCAAATTCCCAGAGGGGCGCTGAGGCCCAAGCGAGGGGTGGGTCTCTCAGTTAGATTACACTGTCGATGAGCCTGCGGAAAGGGGGAGAGGCTCTTTGACTCACAGAAATCTGCGGCCAGGAGGATGCCTGGATTCTTGTTGTCTGTTGGTTTGAAGCTATGGTCTCAGTTCTCTGTCCCTAGTGGCTGCAGGGTCCTGGTTTGTGTCTCAGACATGACTGGGTGGTGCTGAGGCCAGGATCCTAGTATCAAGTACAGTGATACCTCGAGATACGAGTTTAATTTGTTCTGTAACCTTGAGGCGTGGGAAACTCTGAGACACTCAAGTCACAGTAAATTGGTGGGTCGTGTGCAGCCCGGCCGATCCTCGAGATTACTCCTATCTCAAATGTTGCTCGTATTTCAAAGCAAAAATTGCTCTCTCGATGGCTCGTATCTCAAAAATCTCGTATGTTAGGGCACTCATATCTCGAGGTACCACTGTAGTTCCGTTTCTCAAGATGACATGGTCTCTGTGCCTGCACTGGCTGCCCAGAAGTGTCTGCTTTGTGTGCAGATTTCTGCCATCTAAGACTGCCTGGTTTGGCAGCCCCTTGGAAGACCTGCAGAATCTAACTGTCCCCAGCCTCTCTCTCTTTCTCTCTCTTCTCTCTCTCTCTCTCACACACACACACCACATGTCTCCACTCTCCTCTATGGCTCCCTCACTCTCTTACACTCTATCCCTCCCTACCTTCTTGCTGGTCGCCATCTTCCAGATCCAGTACTTTCTGTGTTTAATATTGATGATCTATAAATTAAATGAAAGACTTGCCATACAACATACATGACCTATTATCATTATGATTTGCTTTAACAATTTACAGGAAATTTGCAGGTCCTGAGAAAAACAATTTATTGTAGATCAATAGGTGATACTCAATATCTAAGTCTTATAACCTAAGCATTTCGTTTCCACAAACCGTATTTGTTATTTGAACGAGCATAAACCGTTGTAATGAGAAATAATGCATTTTGATGATAGCTTTGGTATGATCATTTATTATATGCATTTTTTAAAATGTATTCCCATCAGAATAGAGGAGAGAAAATGTAGCTATTATGCCCTAATATAATGCTGTCTAATGCTTTCTCTGTATAAAATTATTGATTTTAGTTTACCAGAGTATCTGTTCCCCTTGCTCATAAATTCAACTGCTGACTAAGACCTAACAATACAATTTTTCTCTGAGCTATTAGAAATGTGGGAGGGAAAATGGCACTGTTTCCATTAGCCATATAATTAGGGTGTGCTTTGTACAAACAACTGTTAGCATTTATCTGACCATTGAGCTATTATTCACATACAAGTCTGTTGATTGAAGCTAACTATGAACATTTTGGCAGCAAGGACCTTTTATTCTATCTTTAAATCTATAGGCTCTAGTGCCCTGTCAAGCTCATGACTAATGGTTAGTGCTCAAGACAGAGCAAGGAAGAAGTATAAGCTACCTGAGGTTCAGGATCTAATGTGCCCTGATCATCTGGCTCCATAGGTACGTAGTACATATTTTAAATTAGTAAACTCTTGCCTGGTTGGTGGGACTCAGTGGTTGCGCATTGTCCTATGAATCAGGAGGTCAGGGTTCGATTCCCTTTCAGGGCACATGCCCAGGTTGCCAGCTCAATCCCCAGGATGGGATATGCAGGAGACAGCCAATCAATGATCCTCTCTCATCATTGATGTTTCTCTCTCTCTCTCTCCCTCTCTGAAATCCATAAAAATTTATTTTTAAAAAATTAGCCAGCTCTTGAGGAAAATAAACATTCTAAACTTCCGAAACACATGACAATATGAAAGAAGAAAAGTTCTAGCAGCATTTGTGCACCTCACTTCTGAGGAGCTGCCAAGTCACCTTTCCCAGCACAGACCCCCCCACCCCCTTCAAATCCCTCCTGTCCTGCTCAGCTGCAGACAAAGCTGGCAAACAGGACGGAGAGCCTGCCTCCCTGACCCGCTCCCACAGCGGCCAGGCCAGCTGCAGGCCCGGGCAGTCAGGTTTCAGCAGATCTGCCAGGCAGGTTCATTCAGCTTAAATGAATATTTATCCACATATCATTAAAGAGGCCCTAATTCAATCTTTAATACTATTTTTACTCTGACTCCACTCTGAAGTTTCCAGAATATGATTATCTATAAATGAAAGCCCTTTTTTTTTTAAAGTTGGGTATTCATATCCTTAGGGCTGACTGCACATTTTAGTGTCCTACAATTACAATTTAGAGCCATGTCTCTGGCTACAGATTAATATGGCTGAAACTCTACCTAGAATTATGAGTTCAACGCGCGGAATATAAATTGTGTCTCCATATCAGAGACTCAGAGTTGAATAAAGGGACACAGCTCTCTTCCCTTGCAGCAGGGTATTATTTTATGGAGGGTAAAATTTATTTTTAAAGCTTCAGCCCCTGACTCTGCACTCTTGTACTTCGGCAACTTTGCCTCTTTTTAGATCAGGTTCCATGACCTACCCCCCACCTTTTGCACATGTTTTTCCCTCTCTTCGAGCTCTAAGATCTTTCTTTCATCCTTATAGCTCAACAGTGTGAATTTTTACATGATTTATAGTCCGAAGGTTTGGGGAGCTGATTATGTTAGGAAAGAAGGGACTTGGAAAATATAGTCATTCCCATGGAGCAGAACTACCTAAAATAACAAAAGTTTAGGCTTCTAAAAATATATCTTTTTTAAAAATAATCTGTTGTAGCAGTCTTCTGTTCATAACATGACTCAAGTAAGTGATCCTAACAGATGTTTCTATAGATTGTGTCCTCTTCTCAAAAGACAACTCAGATAGCCACACACATTAGAAGAGCAGAAGAAACAGTGTTTATCTTGAGTAACAAAGAAGAGAAAAAGGAAAAAGGAGAACTCACTGCCAGCTAACTTGTGTTTTTTTTTTCTTTTTTCTTCTCACCTTCCCCTGCTCCCATTTTCCTATTTAAGGACACAAAGAACTGTAGAGAAACACTAGACATTATTGTGTCAATTTTTTTTTTATGATGAGGAAACTTAGGTTCAGATAGTTAAGTAGCTCACCCACGCTCTTATAGCTTGGAAGTAGCATTAATGAGCTGAGTACTGAAATCTGTTACTCCGAACAGAAAATGCTAAAAACAGGGAATGCAGGAAGCATTTGAGAGATGCAACTATCAACCCGGAAACATGAAGATGATAATGATGACAATGATGATCACTTACATAAGAGTTTGGAGAAGCGGCCGAGACCGGTTTAGCTCAGTGGATAGAGTGTCGGCTTGTGGACTGAAGGGTCCCGGGTTCGATTCCGATTGGGGGCATGTACCTTGCTTGCGGGCACATCTCCACAGTGGGGCGTGCAGGAGGCGGCTGATCGGTGTCTCTCTCTCATCGATGTTTCTGACTTTCTATCTCTCTCCCTTCCTCTCTGTAAAAAATCAATAAAATATATTAAAAAAAAAGAGTTTGGAGAAGCGAAGAAGCAGGAAATAGAATATGAGCTAGGGAACTGATTTCAACAGTGACAAGCCAGATATAGGTGCCTATTGGTATACTTCACATTTCAAATGCTCCCCATTATTGTGCTATAGTGGGAAAACTATACGTTAAATTAGAAATGATTCTGTTTCTCCAACGTTCTGTGTACGTTCCATCAGAGTAACATTGACTGGAAGGAAGAACTCTAGGGCCCATGAGATGCTGTAGTAAGATGGGACACTTCGTGCATGGGTGATTGGGTATCTGGATTCAGAGCTTAAATCTGCCATTTGCCACTTCGGCTTTCGGGACCTTAGATTCCTCACTGCAAAGGAGGCAGTGGGATAAAATGACTTTTACATTTTCTTTGTCCACATCTACTTTGTGATTCTATGATCCTTAATCAATAGTATGCAATTAAAAGCCTTAGATGATTGTGCCTATCAATGTGGCTTCTATCCTTTCATTGTTCTTCCTTAATAAGGTGTGAGGTTTTCTTTCTTGGTTTCTTTCTTATATAGACTCCCTTTGTCTTCAAACAATAGCTCAGAGGGAACTTCTAACAATAAAGAGAGAAGTGTAACTTCATTTATTTACATTGTGTATTTCAAAAGCATAGACTTGGCTTTGAACTGCTTAATTACATTTTGTTAATTTTCTCTTGCCTTAGAGGTAATAGCTAATAATGAGTGGATAAGTTGTTGTGAGTCAATGGAGGCCAAAATTGAATTATTAGGACTATACATCAAAATGCAAGTCAACTGTTGAAAGGACTCAACATCAAATTATAAAAGGTAGAACTTGGTTGAGAATAAAAGACCTGATCATTCCTGTTAGATATAAGCAAAAGTCTACTTTGAGTTCTCTCTTAAAAACAAATTATTTTTTTCCTGATTACAAGTAATATTTATGTTTTAGAAAATCAATGGAATTAATACGTGTAACACGGCAACAGCACAATATCCACAATCCCATTGCTTAGCTGTAACTACAATGAACCTTTTGGTGTAATATTTCTAATTCTCAGAAACTTAAAATGTTTTTGAAACATAGGCTTTGTATCTGTTCTTTTTTTTTTTTACTTTTTCTATTTGTTGGCAATTTTTCACTTAATTAAGCATTATTAAAAAACATTCAAATTACTGTATATTACCCTGTCATACAAATGTATTATTTACTTGCCCCCTATTATTATATTTTTTAGTTCTTTTCTTTTTTTCCTAATACAAAGACAGATATACTCAGACATAAATCATTGGGTGTATTTCTGGTTATTTAATTTAAAAATTATAAGTGGATTCCTGGGTCATATTGTCTAACTGCTCTTTAAAAAACTTTTATCAATTTCTAGTATTTGAAAGCATTCATCTTCCCCAAACATCATCAATTTAAATTGGGACAGGTACAAAATAGTATCTTGTTGATTCATTTTCTTTCTTTTCGATTAGTAAGGTGGTTGGAATAAGTTTGGAGGACTGGGGGAAGGAGGGACTTTAATAAAAAAATCTATCTCAAGTAAGCTTTTCATGGAGCATAAGTGATGAGATTAACAGTTGGGATTACTGAAAAACCTGGGATATTTAAATGCAATTGATTTCTTGATCTTCGTAATATTGACCAAAAAAAAAATGCTGAGAAAAACAAATATGAAATTAGAAAGAAAAGAGTGAACCTATCTAATAAATATTTTGAAAGTTCAATCTATTTGAGAAAGGCGACCATTGTGGTGAGGACCAAGGGTTTTAGAATTCTGAAGCTTTGAGTTAAAAATCTCAGCTCTGCTTTTTATTTAGCTCCATGGTTTTGACCGAATTATGTTTCTTCAACCTAAAGTGAGAATAACAGGGCAATTTCGCAGGATTGTTTGTGAACATAAAATAAGAATTTTAAAATTCATATCACAACCCTGAAGAGAAAAGGCACTTAATAAGTGGTAGTCTGAGTAATAGCAGTAAAGGTTATTGTTGATGTGTTATGACTGCTGCTATCCGTATGTAGGGCAGACTGACACAGAGGTGACGTGAACAGGGACCTTTGTGAACCTATTACTGGGGTTGGGAAAATTCCAGGAAGGTATGTATTCCTCTGAAAATAGTTCCTCCTCCTCCCCCTCCTCTTCCTCCCCCTCCTCCTTCTTCCCCTCTTCCTCCTCCCTCTCCTCCTCCTCCTCCTCCTCCCCTACCATCTCCCCCACCCAAAGGAAAAAATATGCAGCACTTTGTTGCCTAAAATTCTCCCTTCACAGATTTGTCCACTTCCCCTAAACGTGTTGTATTTTAGAATAATAATAATAAAAAAAATCTAGAAAGGTGGGAACCATTGTTTTTAAATGAACTATTTATACTTCACTGTGAAGTAGTTGATCAGGTGTTGAGTGAAGAATTTAATAAAGGGAAACTTGAGAGCTCGGCGTGGCTGAAGGCTCATTGAACAATTGTACACCTTGGCGTATCCTTGACTTTGGAAAGTGACAAACCTTTTGTAGCCAAGAAGTGTAAGGATGGTTAGGAAGGAAACTCACTGTATTAGAAAAAGAATCTGTCAGTTAAGAGCTAAGTACAGTGAATGCATTCAGTAACATGATTTATAGAGGCAAATGTATGCATTAGGTTGCGCACACACTTGGTAGGAATAAAATGGGCTCTTTGAATTGCTGAACTTGGGAGAATGGATGTGGTGTGAAAACAGACAAAGTAACTGGAGTGAGCCGGGAATGCAACTAGTGTTCAAGATAATGAATTGGAGGTACTGGTTTCATCTAGACATGTTCAATTCTTGTCATCCATCCTAGTGCTTCCTTCTTTTGGTATTATTATTATTATTTTTTAAATATATTTTGTTGATTTTTTACAAAGAAGAAAGGAGAGGGATAGAGAGTTAGAAACATCAATGAGAGAGAAACGTCGATCAGCTGGCTCCTGCATGCCTCCGACTGGGGATGTGCCCACAACTGAGACACATGCTCCTGACCGGAATCAAACCTGGGACCCTTCAGTGCACAGGCTTATGCTCCATCCACTGAGCCAAACCAGTTTCAACTGGTAGTATTATTTTAATAATAAAAGCCATATGGGAGCATATATTAGGTGACTAAGGAATATGTGGTCTGGCAAACACTGAAAGGCGATTATATTATAGACAAAGGGTGAGACCAGGAGTGTGTGGATTCAGATCACAATGAAATAAATGTTTACACGTTTGCGAGATCTAGACGTTCTGGAGGATGTTGCAGACAAGTCATCCCTCCATTTTTCCTCAAGGTGGCAATGAAAAGAAACTAGGCAGATCTACGGTGCCTCTACTTTCCTTTACCTGCTCTCCCGGAGGGACTGCTCAGAATCCCTGAAACGAGGCCCAGACTCCTTTCCCTGGTGGCTTGTGTGGATGGGCTCATGACCTCAGTTTTGTGTTTTTGCCATGTGGCATCTTTTTTGTCAATCAACACCTGTTTCCCATGTACATATAACCACTCTGGAGGTAGTGCCATGCCTGATAGCTGTATGAATATTCAGAAGGGGGCACCATGACAACAGTATCTCCAGAAGGATGGTGGGGAAACCTTCTTTCACTTTAGCCAGCCACCCCAAGGCTCCAAGGATCTATCTCATCTTCTGTCTCATTCTCAGCCATCGCTGATGTTGAACTTAGATTGCATTTGGAGACTCTTCAAAGACCTCATTAGCCTTACCTCCTGTGTTTGTATGAGGAGAATGGGAAAAGGAAAAATAGTTAATAAAAATGGTGTTTTGAGGAAGCAGGTAGCAATTTGGTTTTCCATAAGGTAGATCTTAGTCTAGCGGCTTCCTTTTCCATCATGAATGATGATGACCCAGCTAATCTAAATACTGCTATTCAGATCACTTCCTCCAATAATACATTTTAAACGTCTGATAGTCAAACCTCAAAATGTGTTATTAATGAGGAAGTTCAGTCTTAAAATTCAGCCACCTCTTGATTATCTGAGAACTCATTACTGTACTTCCATAGTGGCTTTTCCAACCCTCTATTTTCCCTTCCTGTCCTTCACACCGCTTGCCTCGAGCTATTTCATTCCTGATTTGCACTTTCACTAGGAGATGGATCTGTAGAGAAATTGAATTCAAATAATTCATTTTTATTGCTTATAGAGGAGAGTTGATAGGAAGTGGAAATAACAGAAATGAGATTTTAAATCTCTCCTAGAAATTTCATTTATTTCAGCCATGTTTATTGATTGTCTACTGTGTAATAGGTACAGTAGGGGACAGAGCATAAAGCATGGCCCCTGCCTTTCAAGATATTTTAATTTCAAAAAGAAAGTGCTATATACAAACTGTGCTATCTTAAATGCCCCATTGAGTGTAGTTAGTATAAATAAATACATGAACTTCGCCATCAGGAAGTTGTAAGTGTCATATAGGTGGCATTGACAATAAATGGCGGAAATACTCATTTTAGAAAGTGGCAAGTTGAGAGGGTGTATAATCAGGGAAAGATTTATTGGAGAGCTAACATTTGTCATAAGTTAGATTTATAAGAACATAATCCCTGTAGTTACTTCAAATTCTGAATGTATTATGTATTTACTATATGAAATTGGAAAGCACAGAAAATTACTCATATCTCCACCACCTAATGAGATACCCATTGTTTTTTTTCCCCAAAAATATTATGTAAGCTATTTTCCCTTCTTATGAGTGTGTTTGTATTTTTAGTGGTAGTCAAGGTCCTGAGAGGAAACAGATGGTATAGTTAAGTTAGATGAGTGGTAAAAGATAGGGGAATCATAGGGATGGTACAGTACCACAGGACTAGTAATAGTAAAGGAGCTATAAACAACGGAGGCCAGCTTAAGGAGAAGCAAGAGGAGGGTGTGGTCACTAAAGCCTCGGACCAGAGTGAGAAGAAACATGTGATCTTGAGAGAAGCAGCATCCTTCAGAGCAAGCATGTCAAACTCAAAGGCTAACACGGGCCAGATAAACAAGGTGTAAGTGTATGTGGACTGCAAAAGAATAAAAGCTTCCATTTTCATAGAAACATAGGTTTATTTCCATAGAGACATGCCAAATACAAAGGGCTGAAATAAATGAGCAATCGTTAACATGAAATAACAGAACATTTTCATAAAAATTATTATTTTTTCTTGAACATTAACTTACCAGGCACTGAATAACTACACCTATTAATAAGCATAATGCAACTAAACCTATTTTTCTTGTTCTCTGAAAGCGAAATAATTTCCTTTTGCGCACACCAAAGAAGTCAGTTCAAGACTAATGACATGGCAGTCAGCTGCTAAAATATTTGCTGCTGGTATTAGTGGAGAGAGATGGTACACCTGTGCATGAGGCACATAAGGGAAAGGAAGGCAACAAGATTATAGTAACCAGTCATTAGTGAACACTGTAGTTCATTATTAATAATGATGTATAACAGAATATTGTAAAAATTAAGTTATGGAATTTTTATTAAAACATTTCTTACATCCTGTTTTATTGGTTGGGCTGCACGAGTGAGCCACGAGTTGGACGTGGTTGGTTTAGACCTCAAGGTGGGAATTCACAGACGTGAAGGGCTACTAGATGCCCTGATCTATGCCATTTTATGTAGCAGAATTCAGCATCTGATTTTGGCACCCACAGGGGTACTAGAACCAATCTCCCTTGAAAACTGAGAGTAGTTAAGTTTTTTGGGGGGAGGGTGGAGGTTTTAGGCACAATTTGAACTGTATTTGGTAGGGTTGTACAATTGTTCAAGGTTTAACTGTATCCTCAAGGTTAAAGTGAACCATCAGTAAGACCTTAACTTTTAAAAAACAGTCTTCCTGATTTCAGAGAGGAAGGGAGAGGGAGAGAAAGATAGACACATCAATCATAAGAGAGAATCATTGATTCGTTGCCTCCTGCACACCCCCACTGGGGATCGAGCCCACAACCCAGGCATGTACCCTGCACCCGAGTCAAACCTGAGACCCTTCAGTCCACAGGCTGATGCTCTACCCACGGAGCCAAACCACCTAGGGAAAGACATTAAGTTCTTATAGTCTTATTCTTTTCAAACTTTTCTCAAGAGGGCCATACAGACCCTCACATTTCAAACCTGTGCTGTTCAGGGGTCCACTCTACTCAGCACAGCGTCTGGTATGTGTTAGGACAATTGGTGACTACTAGGGGATGAGTCAGAGTAAACATCACCGTGTCTTGTACCCTGTTTGATCAGACTGGTCCATTCGGTGGGGGCAAGGCAGCATGTTGACAAACCAGTATCGCAGGTGTTAGCATTCTTCTTAATGATTAACAAATCAAATAGAGGTTTTCAGTGAGGAAAATAAAAGAATAGCAGATTACCTTAATGAAACGCTGCAGAAAGACAGTATTTTCGTTTGTAAAGCATATTGGAACCTGTTACCACTTGTCTTTGAGCATTGGCAGAGTAACAATACTCATATGTTAGTAGGCAGTCTCTGAAATAATCTGCGCAATCGTGTTTGACTTCTTTCTTTTTTAAAAAAAAATATTTTATTGATTTTTTTACAGAGAGGAAGGAAGAGGGACAGAGAGTTAGAAACATCAATGAGAGAGAAACATTGGTCAGCTGCCTCCTGCACATACCCCCACTGGGGATGTTCCTGCAACCAAGGTACATGCCCTTGACTGGAATGGAACCTGGGACCCTTCATTCCGCAGGCCAACGCTCTATCCATTGAGCCAAAACTGGTTTCGGCATAGTGTTTGAATTCTCTCTTGCTTACCCAGATTCCATTTACCCTCCTTTGGGTAAAATTACTATAGTTTCTCTCTAAAAATCTCTGCTTTTCAGTTCAGAGCCCAGGCCTTCCCTAAGCCCAGTGGTTGGGTCAGGGGTGATGTGACCCAAGTCACTCCGATCAGAGTGAAACCTGAAATTTTATAATTTTATGGAGCTTTTGCTAAGAACTCACTTTCCCCCCTTCCCATTGGACTTAGGCTAGCAGGGCAAAAGCCTAACACTGCTGGGAGTTATCCTGCCATCATGAGGCCGCTTAATGGAGATGCCAATATGGAGACGGACTGCAGATAGAGACCCTCATACAGTGGTACCTCGAGATACGAGTGCCCTAACATACGAGATTTTTGAGATACGAGCCATCGAGCAAGCGATTTTTGCTTTGAAATACGAGCAACATTTGAGATAGGAGTAATCTCACGGATCGGCCGGCTGCACACGACCCACCAGTTTACCGCGACTGGAGCGTCTCATAGTTTCCCACGCCTCAAGGTTATAGAACGGATTAAACTCGTATCTCGAGGTACCACTGTATTTTAAACCTGTGTTGTTCAGGGGTCAACTCTAGCAGATGAGTGATAAGAGTGAAATCAGCTGTCACTCCCTTGATGCCCAGGATCAAACTATGCCTGGAGTTAGTCTTCACTTGGACTTTACAGTTACAAGAGACCATCATTTCTCTTTTGTAGTTCCAGTGAGTTTGATTTGGGATTTCCTGCCATCTGCAACTAAAATAGAGCAGGCTCATACAGGCACTTAGCTCAGCCGTTTATTTTTGTGTGCAATGGGAGGTCGGGAGTAGGATTTAGTTCTTCCCGGTTCCCATGATTGGACTAAAAATTTAATTTCATGCTATTCAGCAGGGTTTGAGAGCTAATAAGCTAGAACACGCTGGAGGTCAACACACTGCTGCTTCTTTGGACAGGAGGGGGGGGGAAATATATCTCTTTTAATCAATGGAAACTTCAGCCGGAAGTCCTCCCATCACTGAAACACCGTGCTTTTAAAATAAGAAAATATATAAATAAGGCCAACTTGTGAGGAATCTCCTCATCTCATGGAAAAAAAAAAAAAAAGGAATCTTCTAATAGAAGAGAAACACCCACTTGTTGGCCTTTCCTTTTTAAATTTTTTTTTATTTTACTTTCAAAGTTAGGGTTGTCTGGCCCGGTGTACAATAAATCATTTGTATCTTTCTCTGTAGTCATCTCATTCGGGGATAAAAGCGACACATATAACTGCCGGCCCCCGTCCACTCGCTGCAGACTGATTTCCTCCCCGCTTTCATCTCAGCGGTTGCTAATGTCACAAATAGGCAGGCTTTGAAGTCAGAGGGAGGGGACAAGAGCAGCACCACTCCTTAACCGCACAGAACAGACACCAGGACGCTTCTTCAGAAAAAACCACCGTTTCAGCCTCCGGTGCCGTTCAGGAGCTCTTGCTGGAGGCAGTAGAGATAATCCCTGCCAAGCGATATGTCAGATTATTTCTTTCCTGTTTCTCTCAGGCCCAGGTGTGAATAGAAAGCTTGTCCCTGTTCCTGGAGTGCAGTCAAAGAAAAAGAGGGACAGAGAATGCGCCCCCCTTGGAGAGGGCCTGCTCCCCAGGGCTGGTGTGACCCGTCCCTCCCTTTGGTGTGGCTTTAGGGGATGGGAAAGAAGGGAGCTGGCTGAGACTGCACATGGAGAAGGAAGGAAGAAGAGGTGGTTTTTTCTTTCTTTCTTTCTTTCTTTCTTTCTTTCTTTCTTTCTTTCTTTCTTTCTTTCTTTCTTTCTTTCTTTCTTTCTTTCTTTCTTTCTTTCCCTGTGTGCTTGCTTTTCCATTTATGTCCTGCTGTAGATCATTGGCTCATGAACAGACATTGGAGTGGTTTATGGATTGCTTGGAACTCTGGGTAAAAGGGCTTGCACTGGTCTATATTTTTGTTGATTTCCTCTGTACTGGTCTATATTTTTGTTGATTTCCTCTGTACTGGGGAGCTGGGAATGAACCCTAAACCACACGGAGTGTCAATGGGGAGAGGAAAGTAGACGTCTTAGCAAATGCATTCTTTTAGGCCTTTTCCCTTCCTTCTCTTCCTCCCATTCTTTCATGCTTTCTAAGACTTTCCATCTTGGAGGAGGAGGCAGTGTGGAGAATTTCTCCTGTAAAATGCCATCATTGTCCACACACACTGAGTACGTGAAATCTCATTCCTACTTGGTTTTTCTTCTTCTAGTTCTTTCTCCCGTTTTCTGTCCTTACGTTTAAGGAGCCTGTTCAAGCTTTCCTCCAAACAGCTTGCCACAATCCCTTTCTTCTTCTTGCCTGTCTCTCCCACATTTACTTCTAGCTGCCCTCTTTGGCAATCTTCCTCTTCTGAAACCCTTCTGAGTCCTCAGGCGCTGGGCACGGCCTGCCCAGGGAGCCCATAAAGCTTCGCAGGGGAAATGCCTTGGAAACTTTAATGGGACAGGAACATTCCAGGCTCAGCATGAATGGTTGACAATCTGCAATTCTCCTTGGCAAGGGATTTTTCCAGAGGCCTGTCCATAATGTTCGCATGCCAGAACGTGGGATTTCCAGATGTGATATTAAGGCTATGGGCAGTCAGTTTGCCTACAAAAGCAAATCTAAACCTTGGTTTCTCATGATTATTGAAAAAGAAAAGAAAAGAAAAACACACCATTTCCATGACTTTCTCCTCTTTTATTTTAATTTTAGTTTTTTACTTCTAATATGTGGCTCACATTTAAGCAAAAATTATAAAGGCATCAACATTACCATTATTTCACAACAGTCAGCAGAGGGGGTTCCATGAACTTACACCTCCCATCCGTTTCTCTTCTGTCCTCCTAATTCCTGTTTTAAATACGTATATGTCATTTAAAGTTTTATTTGCATATCCGTGAGGAAAGCTATTTCCCTGCTTTCTGATTCTCAACACGGGTAGGTGTGATTCAGCCGTTGCTCACAGTCTTGGTAAATGGTTTGGTCAGTTTCTGAGGTAAAAAGTATTCAAGAAAGCCACTGTTAGGGACAGACACCCCCATGTAGAGGATGTAGCCAGGTGGCTTCTGGAGTGAGACAGGAGGGATCAGGCCCTGAGGCTGGCAGAGTGAGTGTGATAAAATACAAACCTGAGACAGAAAGTTACTGACACAATCTGAAACTCAGTTTCTCATCTGTAAAATGGCATCTTGGGATAATGCTATCCTGCAAATTTGTTGACAGGATTAGATAAAGTAGTATTTATAAAGTACCTAATGCATTTAAACACGCAGAAAACAGTACATGCCAGACTGCGTTCTAACTATTCTGCCAATACTTATTCCATTCTTCATAACAGTTCTGTGAGATAGCCCTATTTGTATGGCCATTCCCATTTTCCAGAGGAGAAGAATGAGCAACAGAGAGCTTAGTTAATGTGGTGAAGGCCGCACAACCGGTGAAGAACTGGGATTCCACCCCCAGCCCTGCACGGAGCCACAGGGTGTGCGTTCCATGTGACATGATGCTCGATGAATGGTAACACTCACTGCTGTTTGCTGCCCATTGTGTTTTCATGCCTCCCTGTTAAATCTTTTAGTTTTGTGATACGACATTGCTAGTTGACCTACAATATGGTGGCCTTATCATGCTTTATCATTTGGCTTCTTTTCATATTATCCTGTTCTTAACTATTTCCTTGCCTGTTCATCCCTTCATTCATTGACACTTATATTTCGCAGTCCTCCAAAAGCTTCCTACTCTCCTGGGCCAACACACTCTACCTAATAAAAGAATAATATGCAAATTGACCGTCACTCCCAACACACACGATGGCTGCCCCCATATGGTCAAAGATGGCTGCCACAAGATGGTTGGCAAGGGAGGGCAGTTGGGAGGGACAAGGCCTACAAGGAAGGGCAGTTGTGGTGGATTAGGCCAGCAGGGGAGGGCAGTTAGAGGTCACTGGGCCGGCAGGGGAGAGAAGCTGGGAGGGACCAGACCTTTAAGAAGGACAGTTGGGGGGCACCAGGCCTGCAGGGGAGGAAAGTTAGGGGCAACCAGCCTGGCAAGGGAGGGCAGTTAGGGTTTAGTATGCCAGCAGGGGAGGGCAGTTTGGGGTGACCAGACCAGCAGGGGATGACAGTTAGGGGTGATCAGGCCTGGAGGGGAGGGCAGTTAGGGGCAATTGGTCCAGCAGGGGAGCAATTAGGTGTAGATCAGGCTGACAGGGGCGTGGTTAGGGGGTGATCAGGCTGGCAGGGAGAAGCAGTTACAAACCATCAGGCAGGCAGGCTTTCAGGTGAGCAGTTGGGAGAATTGTGAGAGGGATTTCCAATTGCCCATTTAGGCCTGATCCCACCTAACACAACCCCCACCCCCATTCTCCCCCTGTGCATGAATTTTGTGCACCAGGCCTCTAGTATTTTATAATGCTACGTCATTCATCTTTATAGTTCCTTTCCTGAATTCAAACTCAATAAACTGCTAAAGCATAAATTGTAGCCCACCCACATCAAACATAGACAAATGTGTGTGTTTGTTTAAATGACTTGTTTTCTATAACTGTACACTCGGCTGGTAAATGCCCAAGCTGGTCTTCTGTACAAATCCCCTTAGATTGATCTTCAAGCTGGTAACCCCACTCCTCCAAACCTCTGGCTGAACTCTGGTCTTCCTAATTCAGTCCCCTTACCCCACTGCCCATGTTGGAACACCAAATGGTAGGTGAACTCCGCTGCCAGAACGTAACATCGGGTCCGCTTTTAAAAATGGAATGAGAGTCTCTTTCTTGAGAGTTGGCTGGAGGCCCCACCCCTCCCTTTTGTCTCACTCTCCACCACCACATTCCGAACTTCAGGTTACCCGCCTGGCCTTGCAGTCACCCGAGTCTGTAATGAGTGCTGCAGCATTTGATTTCCAGATAAATCCAGAGATAACCGAGTTTCACTCATGTTCACGTCCCTTCCCTTGTTCTACCTTTGCCTTTTACCTTGTTTTGATTCTACCATGAGCCCTAGTCCCAGGTCTAAATCGACTCTGGTTTTCTCTCGCTGCTTCTGTGATTCCTGTCAATGCCGGGTCCCCGTTTCTCAATAGCCATCGGACCCTCACTGGGACCCGTGTCTACCGTATCCCTCTGCACAGTCCTACGCTAGACCTACATGCAGCTGCATGTCTGCTTCTGGTTTAGGCCTAGCCATGCACTCAACATGTCTTCTGGTACCCAAGGGACTGCTTTTCCTTTTCTACCTCATCATCTTTCTGTGCCACTTGAGTCAGTCTTGAGGAGCTACGCAAAGAAAGTCTTTAAGAGTCTCCACCGAGTGTCTCTCTCTCTCTCTTTGTACTTTGGAATAAGTTCGTGTATTCTTCCTCTTACCAAGCATGAATGGAATCCCTGTTATTTTCAGGGTGCTCTCTAGAGTGTTGTACTAGAAACACCATTACAGTGGTGCCTCGAGATACGAATGCCCTAACATACGAGATTTTTGAGATACGAGTTGTCGAGCGAGCGATTTTTGCTTTGAAATACGAGCAACATTTGAGATAGGAGTAATCGCGCGGATCGGCCGGCTGCACATGACCCACCAGTTTACCTCAACTCTAGCATCTCAGTTTCCCACACCTCAAGGTTACGGAACGAATTAACTCGTATCTCGAGGTACCACTGTATTTCCTTCTTGTGACAGTTGACTGCATACATGCAGAAGCTGGCCAAATGCACAAGGCCAGGGCTTTTGGCTGAGCCCAGCACATGCAACATACGAAAGAAAAACTGTGAGTCTAGCATCAGACCCACATCCCCAAGTCGCCCCGGGAAATATATGCAGATTCCATAAAGAAACCAGAGTTTGTACACTCATGCTACTGCTTTGACTATTAAGCCTGACAAAGAGTGGTTTGTAAGTCTCCTTAATGCTAGTATCTAACTTGACATATGCCACACCATTTCCCAAGACTAATCCCCAATAAATACAGGATGTACTCGGTTGCCTATACATTGTGCTCAGCAATGATGTTTTATACCAGGGCCCAGCAGACAGGTCTTTAATGGACCTCACTTCTGTTTCAAGCTGCAGACAGTAGGGGTAGATAGAAATCCACCTCTGAGAGACAGCTGAGGCTTTTCCTCCGACACCAGAGGCTTTGCTGCGGGACTGGGGCCAGATCGGAGCTGTCTGTGCTTCGCGGGGCCGCTCCAGACTCGCATATTCATTATCAAGGAGGAGGACTCGCCCGGGGTTAGGTCAGTGCTGTTTGCCTTGCAGCGTCTCCTTGCAGAAAACTGCAAGAAAGCGAATGAAGTTTGGTGAAGAAACGACACCAAAACCCACCTTTCTTCAAGGGCAGTATCTTTGCAGATTCTATTTGCTGATTGCTCTAGGTTCATCAAACGAGTGATGCATCTGTAAAGACATATAGTGAAAAATCTATCAGAAACCGATGGCGTCGTGTTGGAAATGGGAGCGTGCTGACTGTTTTGATTTTTGTTTTGTTTTGCTTTGTTTTGTTTATGAGGAAAGGGGTTTGTTTATAAAGGATTCCTTGGCCCAGTTCTGTTGGTACAACACACACATCCTTTGAGGTGGTTTGGAGAAAAAAAAACCCAAAACCCAGCCTTTTCAAGTATGGGAACAGACGGAGCTCAAACTCCACTGCATTTCACAACAGGGACACGTGTTATTATCTGCCAGTCTGTTTTCACTTTATGTGCGACGCTGTCCTCTCTGCTCATCAGAGTTATTAAAAGTCCACGCGTATGCAAGCTTGGACGTGGATGCGCCGCACAGTCCTAGAATTTAGGAGAACTCGGACCTTAGCTGTGCTCTTTAACAGTGCTTGGCAACGCTTAATTACCTTTGGGAAGTGTAACCATTTAAATATGTTTTCTGTGAGGGGCTTTGTAGAGTTTTGGTTGCAAGGTATTAACATGCATTAAGTCTACAAGAAATTAAAGTCAGATGCTTTTGGGGGAAAAAAAAACGCTACATAAAATAATTTCTTTAAATACTAAAATGTCCCATTCCCAGAGCTGGCTAACGTTCCCACTGAAAGAACTTCTTGGTTGTATGTGAGGCCGCTGCAGACACTGTGCCTGTTTCAGAAACTTAGCCGGTATTCACGAACTTCTCAGCATTTGGTTGAGCATTTATTTTATTTTATTTTATTTCTTTTCTTAAATATATTTTATTGATTTTTTACAGAGAGGAAGGAAGAGGGATAGAAAGTTAGATGAGAGAGAGAGAGAGAGAGAGAGAGAGAGAGAGAGAGAGAGAGAGAGAGAG
>PVJN01002588.1:52500-72159 GCA_004026805.1 Lasiurus borealis | reverse complement strand
TGGTTGAGCATTTCTTAATGATGAACCTTCACAGAGCAACCTCAGAGCATGGAGTTTTAAAGCACCTCCCATTTAAAGAGAAAAAGCAACCCATCTCTCTTCCTTCCCTTCCTTTTTTGTCTCTCCTCTTTTTTCTATCCAATTCTTTTTTTCCCCACCAAATCTTACAAACAATAAGGGGGCAAATTTAATTAAAAAGCAAGAGTTGCTTTCACCAAAGGGCATGAGATTGTGTTTTGGTTTTTCACAGGCCTGGTTTACTAGGTTGAACCTAAAACATTCCAATGTTAAATATTTAAATTTTAACTTAAACTTATTTAACTTAATTGAGTGACTCATTATATATTTACTTTGACCAGCTAAGATGCTTACTATATGTGAAACAGTTCAACTTATGGACATACAGTGGACTCATGTGTTTTTAGAATGTACCTTTTCTGTAGGAACGTGCTTCTTACCTAGTCCTCAAATATTGACTGGCAAACGCTTCGTGATGGTACTTCGTTCAGGTTTAGCAACACTATTATAAATGATCATTAACAGAAGATATACTAAAGTATATTGGTCACTGGCTGTATCTGAAGCCTGGGGAAAATAGTGTTTGAAATAGTTCCATGCTGACATAAATATTTTGGTTATCTTCAAGGTCTTAGTGAGTTTCTTGTATTTCCATTCCCAAGGTTAGTTTTGAAACCATGCTTCCTCATGTTTGTGCAGCTCCTTCTTTCCTTTCCTTTGTGTTATCCTGGGCAGGTCTAGATGCCAGCTGTGACCTGAAAAGCTTCATTTGCGTGTTTTTTGTGGACTTTATAGCACTAAGGGTGGGAGGAGGGGACATAGGTAGAATCATGGCCTTTAGCTCTCACCCGAATAAATTCGTAGGACTTGGAAAAACTGGCTTTTTTATGTTCTTTAGATAGAATGGGCCATGACTAAACTTGATGGCATTAATTAGCTGCAAGTCCTATGAGGCATTATGTAAAATTATATATATATATATATATTTTTTTTTATTGATTTTTTACAGAGAGGAAGGGAGAGAGATAGAAAGTCAGAAACATCGATGAGAGAGACATCCATCAGCCACCTCCTGCACACCCACAGTGGAGATGTGCCTGCAAGCAAGGTACATGCCCCCAACCGGAATCGAACCTGGGACCTTTTAGTCCGCAAGCCGACGCTATATCCACTGAGCCAAACCTGTCTCGCCGATATGTAAAATTTTTTGCCCAACTGGTGTGGCTCAGTAGTTGAATATTAACCCATGCACTAGTAGGTTGCCAGTTTGAGTCCTGGTCAGGGCACATGCCCAGGTTGTGGCCTCATCCCCAGTGGGGAGCGTGCAGAAGGCAGCTGTTGGATGTTTCTCTCTCTTTCTCATTATTGTTTCTCTCTGCCTCCCTTCCTCTCTCTCTAAAAATCAATAAAAAACACACACACATATTACCAATGTTCATGTTCAGGGATGGCAGACTAGGAATTATGGTCTTTCTGATGCCTTCCCTCTACTCTGTGTGAAAAGGAAAATGAGGTGGCTTTAGACCCGTGGTTTTCAGCTTGTGGTTCTTGGATCAAGAGCAGGAGCCTCATCTGGGAACCTGCTAGAAATACAATTCTATGGGGACCATTCCTTGATTGGTTCTAAAAGTGGGGGTCAGGAGCTTGAAGGAGATGTCTTCTCGCAGGCAGTCCTCTCAGTAACCCTCATCATAAAACACAGGCAGCCATCTCTCCTCCAATGCAGGTTGTCTGGGCTTGGGAGAAATCTCCTCAAGTTGTATATCTGTCTCCGACCTGGTTTAGAAGGACCATATATTCCCAGACAGCCACCCGAATTGAAAACAATCCAACTTTTAAAAGTCTATAGCTTTGAAAAATAATCTCTAAATTTATCCCATGGCTCAATTGATGCAAACTCTTCTCTTGACCTATTTTTAGAATTTAACATGATGGGAAGTAGCTTCCTATTCTCTCCCTTTCCTTTGGACATTGGAAATACAGAGCTTTTTGTTGGCATTGTGTTTTGTTTTGTGTTTGCTTAATCCTCACCCAAGGATATTTTTGCCATTGAATTTTAGAGAAAGTGGAAAAGAGGGGAGAGAAAGAGAGAGAGAAATATCAACGTGAGAGAGATGCATCAATTGGTTGCCTCCCACACTCCCTGACCGGGACCAGGGATCAAACCTGCAACCCAGGGATGCACCCGGGATCAGGAATTAAACCTGAGGTCTTTCTCTCCTCAAGCTGACATGACACACTAATCACTGAGCCATACCAGACAGGGTAGGAGTGCAGTTTTTAAATATATTTTATTGATTTTTTACAGAGAGGAAGGGAGAGGGATAGAAAGTTAGAAACATCGATGAGAGAGAGAAATCGATCAGCTGCCTCCTGCACACCCCACAGTGGAGATGTGCCTGCAACCAAGGTACATGCCCCCGACCGGAATCAAACCCGGGACCTTTCAGTCTGCAGGCTGACACTCTATCCACTGAGCCAAACTGGTCTCGGCAGGAGTGCAGTTTTTAAAGAAACCATCTGCCTTTGATACTTCAGGCTTCTTTCTGCAATCTTTCCCGCCCCCCTGCAATCCTTATTTTTACAGGATATTTCTCAACACGTGTAAATCTATAGGAATTGACCTAGTTCTTCCATTGGAAACCTGTTTAGGCAAAGTCCCCCTTTTGCAGGAGGTATTGGAAATGACGGCCCTTTGGGTACAAAATTAGTCCCTCTTAATCCTTCCCCAAGGTGTACCACTTATTGCTCCAACTTGTATGGCCTCTAAACCTCGTGGAATTTGATTGTCTTTTAACATGATCTAGCAAATCTCCTCTAATTAATTTAATCCCTATGGACATATGCTTGCTGATCGGTAAAAATCAGGGCCAGAAATATCAATACCACTTGGAGAGCTCTGCTTTTGGCAAGAAGCATCTTGATCTGAGTTGTTTAAAGCTCACGCAGCAAAGATACTTAGAGGGGCCTCTCTCCCAGCCTCCCCCCATTTTATGGGGACAACCAGCAGACGCAATACTCTTTAGGTATGCATGCACTCGCTCATCCCTTCTAACTCCCTTATCCCAACTGCTAATAAAAATTACTCACATTTTTAGATTTGTAGAAATGGTTTTAGAATGAGTCAAAAGACCTAGAAGCATCCTGAGAAGTCACTTAAGATAGCCTATTTCCTTACCTTACTTTTTCTCTAAAGGTTAGCAGGGATAAATGTCTTTTTTTTGTTTGTTTGTTTTATCCAGGACTTCCAGACTTGAAGGAATAATTGTCTTTGTAGATAACAGAGTTTCATGACTAACAATACATTTTGTCCGGCAAGTCTCCCTGATGCGTAGGCTCAGCGCCTTCACCTACAGCTTAAGATCTTTGTCTCTGCTTTGCCTTCCTTATGCCTGAGAGTCTAGCAGTAAATCACCCCCTGGCTTTCTCCTCCCTTCACTAAGTTATCCTGATTTCCTGCAACTCTGTCTAGCTTGCTTTCTACCTTTCTATATTTCTCTTATTTCTTTTTAAAATTCTTTCTAAACTCTCCATATAAACAGACTTAGTGTTTTCGTAGGACCAAATGCAGTTGCTAATCTGAGTGGGTAGATGGATTGTCTGATGGTTCTTGTGTATATATATTTTTTCTAATACTTGGAGTAAAAGAAAAACCACAGACTGCTATGATTCCTTCATGCTGTCTGCACATAGTTGCCTGTGGATTTAGACATAGCATCTTTCCCAGCCTATTTTATATGTTGGTAGATAAATAGAACACCTTAGAACTGATCGGTTTTAACAGTACAGACTCTGAAGTTACTGTGTTGACACGTAATGCGTTCCTCAGGCCAATTATATATAAAGTTGGGAAACCTTTTCCTTAAAGGGCCAGATAGTAAATAGTTTAGGTTTTGTGGGCCATAAGGCCTCTGTTGCAACCACTCAGCCCTGCTCTTATAGCACAAAAGCGGTCACAGACAATATACAAACAGATGGGGATGGCTGTGTGCCAATCCAACTTTACTTAAGAACACTATGAAATCTGAATTCATGCACTTTTCACATCACAAAATATTCTTCTTTTTTGACTTTTCCCGCCCTACTACTTAAAAACTATGAAAAAACATACACAACAACAACAAAAAAAAGAAAACAAAACAAAAAAATCTTTAGCTAATGGGCATTATAACAACAGAAAGTGGGCCACATTTGACTCTCAAGCTATGGTTTGTTGATCCCTGAATTATATGAACAGGAAAATTTTACTTACGTACTGAAAACATGTATCAGCTAGAAGTGGTTGTTTTGGTTCTTCTCGCCTGAATTTAGTGCAAAAAAATCTTATGAACTAGACCCATCTCCCCTGTTTCCTAATGTCTTTTCTGGCACACCTTTAGTGCCACTAACTACCCTCCTTACAGTATATTGCCTGGCAGATGTTCAAAAAGTGGCCAGTGAGTGAATGGATGAATAAATGAATGAATCAGAAAAGAGATGGGGAGAAAGGGAGAAAAAAGACTGCTTAAGTTGGAGACAATTACATAATTAATAAGGAGGAAAAATAAAAACAAGTAAGCTCTTTGAAATAAGGAATCATCTACTTCCCATCATCTTTGGACTTTTATATTTTGAACAAAGAAAATATTGAAGTGAATATAATTCTGTTGTTCCTCTACTTTGCCTCAGATTTTTGGGCAAGTTTTAATTTTAAGGTATTGTATCCATATTAAGGTGCAAACACCTTTGCGATTTTTTAAAGATGTTTTCCAGTATAATGAACTTAATTCCTATATGGGGCTGATTTGTTCAGTCAATAAGAATCTTTTGGTAAATAAAATGAAATTTTTGGTTCAAATTTACATGAAACCAACTGCAACCTAGCAAATACTTACTCTTTTTAAATAATAATAAAAAAATTACTATAGTTACAGTCAATATTATATTCATTTCAGGGATATCTTTGAAATGTATAAATTATACATTTATATAACTTACAAAGTTACCACATCAATAATTTTAGTACCCATCTGACACCATACACAGTTATTATACTATTATTGACTATATTCCCTATGCTTACATTTTGTGACTGGATGTGGTACCTACACACAATGGAATATTACTCATCCAGAAAAAAGAAGGAAATTTTGCCATTTGCAGTAACAAGGCTACTATGCTAATAAAATAAGTTAGAGCAATACAGACATCATATGTTTTCACGCACATGTAAAATCCATAAAACAAACATAACAGAAACAAACTCATAGATCAGAGAATATTTTGATGGTTGCCAGATGGGAGGGCAGTGGGGCAATGAGTGAAATTGAGAAGAGATTTAGGTGACCAAATTGCAAATGCTTGCTCTTGATAAGACGATCTAGGGCCCTGGCTGGTATGGTGGATTTGAAGTGTCATCCTGGGGTTGATGCCCACTCAGGGTACACACTCAGATTGCAGGTTTGACCCATGGTCGGGCATGTATGGAAGGCAACTGATTGATGTTTCTTTCTCTCTCCCCATCTCCATTCCTCTCTCTCTACAAATCAGTAAAAAACAAAACAAAACAAAAAACATATCCTAGGGTGAAGATTAAAAAAACCCCACACAATTAATTTTTTTAAAAGATGTAGGCAAGAGAATGTGGGAAAATCAAAATAAATCTATCCCTGGGACTGAAAATGTGCCTTAAAGCATATGTCCTTTGTATTATAGACAAACACTATTGTCTTATAAATAAAGGGCAACATATTTAGAAAAATATGCACAATTTATTCTGTCTAATAGAGGGTACAAACTCCATCCTCATCAATGAAATGTCCCTTTTAATAAATTAAACCTTTTGGGGCACTGCAAATGTATATTATTATCATTGCACCTATTTTCCTATTTGTGTAGAGATTTACTTAAACCTCCCTGGTCACTTTGATATTGGAGAAACAATGTGGCTTGAAAGGTGAGATAGCATGTTCTTTCCGTGTCTTCACTGCTTGAAGTCTAATTTGAGCAATATGTTGGGAAAGTTTTTTTAAATAAGAAAGAAAGTAGAAAACCGGCCCATTCTGAGATGCCTAGAATGCTTTGTATTCTACAGAACGTTGCCAGCTGGCTCTGACAGGGTTTAGGCTCTTAAAGAGCGAGAAGACAACTCAATCCATATCCATTAGAACGAGCTAATGAACTGCATTTGCACAGGCTTGACTCAGTCCAGTGAAATGAGGAACAGGCTAGCTAACAGATCCATCAGATGAGCTGGCCAAGGCCACTACTTGTATTCCACACAGAGGGAGATTTGATTTGGTGAAGAGGCCAGACTCACCATTCTAGTGCTTTCAAACATGCTCCATGGAACTCACATGCTGGCTGGTCATCTTGTTCCAGCGTCTAGAAAGTTCGGGGATCTGGAGTAGCGCTGTGTGTAAATTAACTAAGAGTCCAGAGATGAAACATGATTTTGGAGGAAGGCATTATGGGGAGCCAGAGAAGACTTAGCTAAAGGAACTAAGTTCTCCCTTGTCTCAGGACCCCTTGCCTTTTTTAATTTTTTTTTTTAAACACAAATTGTCCTAAGGCAAGGTAAATAGACACTTCAAAGGCCAGAATTCATTGTCAGACCGGGGAAAACTGCCTATGGCTGTTCAGGTGTTTGGCCAGCAGGAGGCAATAACATGTAGATTGAAATGCCCTCAGCTGTCTGGCAGCAAGCAATCATTTGATGCATCCTTTTCAGGTTTGGGGACATGCCCTCAGCCACCTCCAGATAATTCAGCCCTGCTAACATGCTGGAATTGGCTGCTGGCACTCAGATTCCATAAAATTCAACCAAATAATGGGTTCTGTAGTGAAAACCCTTTAGGAGACCCTATGAGATACACTCCGCCAGTGGAGATTCTTAGGGGACATTCACAGTCAGGGCCCTCAGCCGCCCTGCAGGAGATAGCTCGTGTGGGAAACACCTTTGCAAATACCTTGCCATCCTCTCTGCTTTAGGAGTCTAAAATTAAGTAGCACTTTGTTAACGTAATATGTCACTTTAAGTCAATTTGGGATTGTGGAAAATTCCTCAAGAAGATTCAATCAAAAGTGAAAGCATCTTTGACTTTTAAAAAAGTTTTTCTTCTTTGCTTAGAGGTGCAACACAATGATTTTTTTTTCTGATTTTAAGTGATTCTGAGCTTGTGTATTGTAAGCTTGAAGGTTGCTTTTGAGGAATTGGCAATAGAATGAGAAATAAAACACCACCCATCCACATTCTTTGAGGAAGGCCAGAAAAGTCTCCATTTAACTGGGTCAGCTCTGAGTTAGGATGGTTAACCCACATCCTCAGTCATGCAACATCCGACCAGACCTCTGATGATGCTGGGGGTGTTGCAGAAATAATGGAAATAATGCATTTTTGTTCTTTTCCATTTATAGCATGAATACACTACTCATGACAATAAGTGTATTTTGAAAAGATAGGCTGTGGCAACATCCAAAACATTATGGGTTGTGGGCTAGGGTTTTATTTTTAATATATTTTTGTTGATTTCAGAGAGAAAGGGAGAGGGAGATAGAAACATCAATCATTGATTGACTGGCTCCTGCATGCCCCTTATGGGGGACCGAGCCAGCAACCTGGGCATGTGCCCTGATCAGAATGGAATCATGACATCCTGGTTCAGTGGTTCTCAACCTTCCTAATGTAGGGACCCTTTAAGACAGCTCCTCATGTGGTGGTGACCCCCAACCATAAAATTATTTCCGTTGCTACTTCATAGCTGTAATTCTGCTACTGTCATGACTGTAATGTAAGTATCTGATATGCAGGATGTATTTTCATTCTTACAAATTGAACATAATTAAAGCATAGTGATTCATCACAAAAACAATATGTGATTATATATTGTGAAATATTTATTTCTAATTGCAAATAAATGAAATTTTGTCTTGAGTCATGGTGTAGCATGGGTAACAGTCTTCATATAACAACAGTAAACTGCATTGCTACACTTTGCTACACCGAGGAGCAGTCTGTTGGTTCGTAAGACCATGGGAAATAGGTGTTTTCTGATGGTCTTAGGCGACCCCTGTGAAAGGGTCGTTCGACCCCCAAAGGGGTTGCCACGCACAGGTTGAGAACCGCTGTCCTGGTTCATAGGTCAACACTCAACTTCTGAGCCACACTAGCCAGGCTAGCACAGGGTTTTTCACCCATGACACTACTGCTTGACATTTTAGCAGAGATGATTCTTTGTGTGGGGCTATCCTTTGCGTAGCGGGAAAGTAAGGATCCCTGGCTTCTATCTACTGAGTGCTAGTGGCATTCCCCAGCCCTGGCAGTGACAATCACAGATACCTTCAGGCATTGTCAAACGTCCCCTGGGAGGCAAAATGGTCCCCTGTTAGGAATCACCGGGCTATGGGCTCCTTGGTTAGGTGGTCACCTGGCAGCTTTTTCACTCTCACAGACTTTATGACTGGAGCTTAATCACGCTCTCAACACTTGATGATTCATCTGGAAATGAACTCCAGAATATGGCTTTGTAGTTATGAGCTTCCTGCTCATCTCATTATGACATCCTTTGAAAATAAACTCCTATTTGGTGGAGAGACCTGTTTCATGACTATAAAATGCAAATTGTATATAAGGCCTCAGTTTCTCTGATTCCTGGGGCAGAGATTGAAATAAGGACAATGTAGGTGCCATCACATCTAATATAGTAACTAAATGTTAGAGTCATCTCTTCTAGAATGCTAATGTATAAGACCAATGGATGAAATATGGAAAAGGTCTGAAGAATTTGTTTCAGTATGTGATTTGTGTAAGGGAATATTTATTTGCACGAGAAAATACATAAATATGGTTCACTTTTTTTCATAAAGCTCATGCTTTGTCAGATGAAAGCAAACCAAGAGAGTCTCTAAGACCAGTAAGAGCATGGGCAAGTAAGAGATTTTATACACTGAACTTTTCACCCCAGATTCTTGGATCCACATCTTTATTTCTACTAAAAAGGGATTCAGATGATTTTGTAAAACATTAAAAAATGTAGACCACCAGGAACAAATTATAAAATTAATGCTGTGAATCTATGGACTTGGGGGAAGTACCTGAATTGCTTAAAAGGCAATCCTATGGTATCATTTTTAAAAGTTAATCAAATTCTTGTTAGAGTAATAAAAACCTAGTAGTGTTTAAATTATCTTTGGTGATATTTTCACATTTCACTCTTTCTCTTCCCTGGTTATTTTCACCTTTCAATTTTTATCTCTCTTTATTTAAAGCAAAACACCAAGAGAAATAAAACATTTCAAAAATAAACACACTGCATAAGCATTGATTTTTCCCCTTCCCTTCCTCCCCCAAATGTGTGTGTGTGCACAAGGTAACAAAAAAGAAAGAGAAAAGGGAGGGGGGATGAGAGAAAACACTGAAGAGTTACTAAAAATATTTACAATTGGAAGTGTGCCTTACAGTACAATCCTTTGTACCTATTCTACCAAAATATTTAAAAAAAATGGAAAGAGAAGAGTAAGCCTTAAATAAGGGAAACTGTAAGAAACTCAAGTCCAGCCGAGACCGGTTTGGCTCAGTGGATAGAGCGTCAGCCTGCGGACTGAAGGGTCCCAGGTTCGATTCTGGTCGGGGGCATGTACCTTGCTTGCAGGCACATCTCCACTGTGGGGCGTGCAGGAGGCGGCTGATGGATGTCTCTCATCAATGTTTCTGACTTTCCCTCTCTCTTCCTCTCTGTAAAAAATCAATAAAATATATTTTAAAAAATTAAAAAAACAAAACAAAACTCAAGTCAACTGCCCTGGATATGGGGCTAGACAAGGGCATAACCTGTGGTGAGGATTTCCTGGTTCCCTGCAGGCTTGATTGGCAGCAGCATGCAACCCATTTCGTCTGCTTGCCGGGCAGCTGAGCAAAACCGAGCTCAGCAGCTCCATGGGGATGAGCCGTCAGATCTGTGGGCATGTGGCACCCCTCGTTTGGCAGTGGATTCCTCTTCTCAATCATCAGGATCGGCCCTGAGGATGATGCAGTGACAAGTCACAAGTCTTAAGGAGCAGACCCACATTTTGCCATTGTTTTTCCCGAGACCTTGGGAATCCAGCTCCTTTTGTTCACTACATCTTGTGCAAGGGGCTGAGGGAAATACAGAGATAATAACACACGGTCCTTGTGTCTTTAGGAGCGTATAAGCCATCCAGCCCTCGAGGATAAAAAGTCCAAGGGGGAGCCATATTTTCTCGAAAGCCAAGTTCAGGAGGCCACGCTGAGTATGTATTCTTTGCACTCAGAGCTTTTGGTCTCGCTAATGTGCAGGTGGAGAACAAAGAATGACTAATGTTCTCTTTAATTCATCTGTTCTGTGTCCCCGCTTCCTAGTTAGGGAGCAAAATTAGTAAAGCCAGGGTTACTTCAAACCTTTTCTTAGATCTTAATACATGATTTTGAATACTCTGAGAAATCCATGTTCAATATATTGAAATAATCTGTTGAACATATATTCAATATATCAGAACATCTTTCTCCTCTGCTAAACTGTTAACTTATCAAGGACAGGGCATTTGTCTTAGTCATCATTGCGATCGGAGTGCCCTAGCTCAGTGGGAACTCAATAAATGCTGACCTGAACCAGGCTCAGAAAAGTGGTGCGTGATCCTGAGATTGCTGGAATGTGTATCTGTTTGTGATTAGACAAGAGCGGGGTCAGGGAAAATAAGTTTACTATTTATAAAAAGCCATATTCCTCCTGCCCAGAGATGACTGAGGTGACTCTTATTAGGTTACCTTAGAAGTTAGCACCCCAGAGGTGCAAAGGAACAAATACCTTTTTCTACTCTTTAAACACTTATTTCCTGCCTGGAGAGAATGTGGTTGGTTGCCTTTTCATGCTGCCATGTAAGAACAAGAAAACACACACACACACACACACACATACACACGAAACCACAGGGTCGCTATTTATTTCCACCTGCTCTTGTTTCCAGAAAGATCCGAGATGAAAACTCCAGTAAGAATCTTATATTAAATCACCATGCTGACCGGCGGTTAAGCATCAGCCTATGGCCTATGAACCTGGAGGTCATGGTTCCATTCCCTTTCAGGGCAGATACTCAGGTTGCAGGTCCTGATCCCCAGTAGGGGGCGTGCAGGAGGCAGACAATCAAGAATTCTCTCCCATCATTGATATTTCTATCCCTCTTTCCCTCTCCGTTCCTCTCCGAAATCAATAAAAATATATTTAATTTAAAAACAGAAGTTGTGTGCTGAGATGGTTTCCAACCCTAGTTACTAACAACATGTCAGGTAAATAATAAATGAAACAACATATGTATTTCTTATGTGTCATGGAAGACACATGTCCTCTGAATAAATAAACTGCTCAGAGGACAGCGAGAGGCTGTAAAGGATTGTTTCCAGCAAGCTTTCCAGCCCATCTGGTCCATAACAAACAGATTTCACCCAGGCAGTGTCTTTTGTCACCCTGAGTCATTCCCCACCCACTTTGGGAGGAAGGGATTGAAAGTAAAATATGGTTTCTCCCAGGAAGTTCAGAAAATGCTGACCAATGGCTAGAAATTCAAGGAGATGGGACCCAAATATTGTTACTCGGTTCTCTGCAATTGTAATACGCAAACATTTTCTCTTGTTTATGCCTTTTCAGATGAAGCAGACTGTAAAAATTATCAGTTCACGGAATTCTGGATTCATTTCCATCTCAAATCTTCAGTTTCACCTTCATTATGTGTGTGTGGAAGAATGCATGTTTAATTAATGCATTTAAGTGCAATGAAGGCACATGTGGCTTGGTTCAAGTAAAATTTTGAACTTTGTCGGTAACTTTCAAGCCGGGGGTGGCAAATTTTTTTTTCTGTGAAGGCTCAAACAAGAACTATGTTTGGCTATGTGGGACATACCATCTTTGTTCTAACTACTCAATCATATCCTCATTAATACAAAACCAACATACATGTCTGTGTTCCAGTAACCCTTTATGTATACAAACAGGCAACAGGACGAGTGTAGCTCACCCACCTGTAGCTTTCTGATCCCTCTTCTAACGAAATGTAAAGTAGAAAATTGGGGGGAAAGTCACCTGTCTCTACAGCATCTTTGTGTAAGCACATTTGTAAGCAAGGTCAACCGAAAGATACGTTTGAATTCTGTGAATACTGGATATTTCCCCCGCTAGGCCAAATATGAATCCGTTGTCATGACCAAATAAGAAAATAACGTCTTTGTCACCATAAAGCATCGTCCTCTGTCTTCACGTTATTCCCCTTAGCATTCCTTCTCTCCTGCTTAACTGCTTGGTGACGAACCCCAAGGGTGAGAAGGGCCGGGAACTTGCTGCCAGAATGACTGAGCATCCTCAGGCCCCTGCCTGCAGCACTTGAGAAAGCTCCCCAGCTCAGCTGGCTCCCTGGGCCTGTGGGTTGGAGGGGGTATCACATTTCTAATGGATTAGCTGACTCCTGGGAACGCAGAAAGGGTTTTAAAGTCTCTCCACTTCTAAATGCAGCACGTAAATGGAGTTCTATGAATATTTAATTGGCGTACAAGACCCTCAGTTCTTCGCAATTAGTTTAACTGTTGCTTTCAGGAGAGAGGGAGAGAGTGCTTCCTGTGAGTGTTTAGGATTCACTGCGTCCTCTGTTTTGCTCCTTTGGAACTTTCCATGAGCTGGGTCAGGACCGCTCATGTAAAACGTTCAGAACCTGTTCCTCTCCTGGCACACCCAGCGCATCTTCTCTCAGTCTTGATGCAGGAGATGGCGTTTTCAGGTACAATATCTCTTACAACTTCCATCAGCAACCTTCCCAGTGGATCATCTCTGTGGAACCTATGACTCAAGTCTGTCTAACACGCTGGCAGCCTCTGATGCAAACTTCATCAGCATCCCTTTCCAATCCAATAAGCGGTTTACTAGAACTGTGATCTGTTTTGAAATTCCAGATGATCCCCTTTGGACTTCTGATACAAAAAAAATACTAAAATAGCCCAGCCAGTGTTGCTCAGCGGTTGAGCATCAACCCATGAACTAGGAAGTCAAGGTTCGATTCTCAGTCAAGGCACATGCCCGAGGTGGCAGGCTCCATCTTCAGCAGGAGGCAGCTGATCAATAAATCTCATCATTGATGTTTCTATTTTTCCCTCTTCCTTCCTCTCTGAAATCAATAAGGATATGTTTTAAAAAAACTAAAAATAATGAAATGAGCTGGTACATAGTAGGCTCTAAAAAAATAAGCTTCGTTTAATAAATGCAAGGTTCTAATCCTAATTCTTTCTCTAACGGTGTAATTCTGAGTAAGATTCTTCATCTTTCTGAGTTAAGGGTTTCCTCATTTATAACACATGAGGTTTTTATAAGGTAATTTCAGGTCCCTCATGGCTCTTAAATTCGATGCTCCTTTGGGCTCAACCCTTTGCTAGGTACTGAAATGCTTACAAATGATCAGAGCTCTCTGACTTCTAGGAAGCATAACATTAATTAGGAAGGCAATGGGAACGCGTAAAACAGTTAGGGAGCATAAAATGCATCATATACTCAAGAATGCCCAGTCTTGTTTGCAGGAGAGAGAAGTCATTGTGAATGTGAAAAGGACTGATGGAAAAAGAATTTGAAGTGAGTCACCGATACAGATATCACACTGCTATAAAGAAGAAGGAGAGCCGAGACCTGTTTGGCTCAGTGGATAGAGCATCGGCCTATAGACTGAAAGGTCCCAGGTTTGATTCCAGTCGGGGGCATGTACCTTGCTTGCGGGCACATCTCCAGTGTGGGGCGTGCAAGAGGCGGCTGATCAATGTCTCTCTCTCATTGATGTTTCTGACTTTCTATCCCTCTCCCTTTCTCTCTGTAAAAAATCAATAAAATATATTTAAAAAAAAGAAGAAGAAGAAGAAGGAGGAGGAAATGCCCAGGAACCATCAGGGTGGGATGGGGGAAGCTAGTATAAGAATATAAAAATACTAGGAAAGAATATGGTGTGTACTAAGAAAAATTGGGATTTAGTCATCCTAAATTCTAGCCCTTTAGGAACAGTGGAATTGTTAAGTTGAAGTCTGGCTCTTTCTCCCTTTGTGGCCTCTTTCCTCCTCCTTTTTCTCTCTTCTTTTCTCCATTAAAAAAAAAATGAAAATGAATACAGTAGAGATAGCCTTCTCTTTACTTTATTCACCACATATTTTTACACACCGAATAGAGACATGAACTCAGGCCCTAACTGTTGCTGGCTTTCACTGTCACATCCAGTGTCTTCACTGGTTTCCCCGCTGGCCCCACGCACCTCTAGGGATTCCAGAATGCAAGTCTGGCCACGTCATTGCAGCTGCTTTCCAGCGCTGAGGACACAAGGAGGACACTTTGCGTTCACACCAAGCCCTTCAGGCAGACACATCCAGCCCCAGGCCCCATCCTGGCTCGCTCTCCCTTGTGAGTCAATAAAGCCCAATTTCTCACAGTTCTCTACACATGCCTGATTGCTCCCCACAGCACCCCAGCTCCCAAGTCCTGTATCACCTTTTCCCTCATTTCCTCCTCTTCTCCAACCTAGTGAATGAGTCTCACTCTGGACCTTTCTCTCAACTCATCACACATTGATATTGTTTAATTGCAACAACCGATGGTGATTTCAAAAGAGGAAAGTTTGGGTCTTTCCAGTTTGGAATTCCACATCCCCAGCACCATCTGCGGTGCCTAGCCGTGGGCCAGAAATGCCGAATAAATATCCGGTCCTCCGCAGTGAGGTACGAACTTTTAAACAGGAGCTCACGTTCTTTCCTTTGTAAAAGTACGTTTTCACAATTATAACCCTGGCTTTGCTAATATCCCACACTACTTGGCTTTCTCTCTCACTGGGATCTCATTTTGAGAGAATCTTTTCCTCTTGTCTTTCTGCTAATGTCTGTCGAATTCCATTATTAACCTTGTAATGCACGTTCTAATGTATTCAACGTAGAACGTCTTAACAATTTTCTGTAATTTGTCCCATCGCCATCTGCTATCTTGCGGTGGTGGCGGATTCTGGAAAATATTGTGGGTTTCCATTAGCGAGAGAGTCTTTGTGGATTAAAGCAGCGCCGTGCTTCTCTCTCCTGTGTGCTCACCACAACAACAGGACAACAGAAAACCTCCCATGGCAACATCTGCAGAGAAATAAATTCTTTTGTGCGGGGGAGCATCTGTTTCCCATATATCTCTAAATGGTTAGGACATGCATTTCCTAGAATCTCCGTTTAGCACAAATAAATCTGTTTGCCACAGGATAGTTGAAGAGCTGTGAGTATACCCTATGTATACGTGTACAAATACTCCCCAGGCTTTAAATATGAAGACATCCTAAAAGATTTTTGAATTTATGATTTATTCCATGTTTATGACCACTTATTGCACTTTGGTAAGACCTTGAGAAGTAAAATGCCTATTTTGCATCTTTATCATTTTTTATTTTTTATTGTTTTATTTCACTTAAATTTTTATCGATTTACTTTTAGTTATAAGAGAAATCCTAATGAAAATGGTTTTGTGTTGAATAACAGCAATAGAGGCAATTGGCTATTTTTTTCCATAATATTTTTTTTTTGTGTGTGAAAAAACTCAAAACAGGATATTTCTCTAATGGTAGAACTTGCCTGTCATTTTTTCTTTTTGAACCAATACTATATATTTTTTTTTCAAAGAATATTTTCTATTTAATATATTGACCTCAAGTTAAATGTATTTTTTCTATCTTTCCTTACCTGCCTTTTATTTTTATTCAATAATCCTCTGTAATTATAATTATTTGCCCTCCTTTTCCCCCCTAAAGTTGTCTTCTTTGTGTATTTTTTATTTTGTTTCTAAAGTTAATTTCTTGCAATCTTCTCTCTTTGGAAAACCATAATTTCAAAGTTTGTTTTTTTTCTTTATTTTATAAAATTTACTTCAAACCTCATTAATTCTACTTTTTTAGTAAGTGGTGTTTTTCATAAATTTTCTTTCACTAGTGTCTTCCTTCTGTTATATTTAGTTTCATTTCCTTGATTTCTGGAGGAGAAATATCTTTATGTGTTCATTTGCTTTCCATTGTGGCCCTTAAGAATGACTTCTTTTTTTAAAATATTTTTAAATTGATTTTTTACAGAGAGGAAGGGAGAGGGATAGAGAGCTAGAAACATCGATGAGAGAGAAACATCCATCAGCTGCCTCCCACACACCCCCTAATGGGGATGTACCTGCAACCAAGGTACACACCCTTGACCAGAATCGAACCTGGGGCCTTCAGTCCACAGACCAACACTCCATACACTGAGCTAAACCGGTTTCAGCAGGAATGACTTCTTTTTGGTGGCTTTAGAAAGTCACATGTAGTCAGCGTCTCACACAAAATATTTATGTTTTCCCCCATTTTACTAGTTTTTAGCCTTAGTTATCAGCACTGGTTCCCTGTTTATCCATTCGTCTATTTTTGTAATTTTAAGCATAATCCCAACTGCTGGTTTTTAAGAAAATTATTTAGTGATTTAACAGGTTTTTTCCATTTTTCATTGTGGTAAAATTTGCCATTTTAACCATCTTTAAGTTTATAGCTCAGTGGTATAAGCATAACATCCTCAAGGTCCATAATGTTTTAGCATATGTCATAAGTTCCTTCCTTTTTAAAGCTGAATAATACTCTTTTGTGTGTATACACCAGATTTCACTTATTCATTCATTCATGGATAGACATCTGGGCTTCTCCACAGATAGCTGTTATAAATAAGACTACTCTGAACATGGAAATGCAAATATTTATTTGAGACCCTGCTTTCAATTATTTTTATTATATACCCAAAGGTGGAATTGCTGGACCTTATGATAATTCTATTTTTAAGTTTTTGAGGAACTGCCATACTCTCTTTCATAGCAACTGCCCATTTTTCATTTCCACTAACAGTACACAAGGGTTTCAATTTCTTCCCATTCTTACTAACACTGGTTAGTTTATTTTTTATAAGTATTGCTCCTTATGGGTGTACTAGGGGTAGAGTAGTATCTTCTTCTAATTTTCCTTTGCATTTCATTTTTGTTCTGGAGGCTTCTTTGGGTTCTTTAGTAAATGCTGCATTTACTTGCGTGCTTTAGACATAGGTGAGTCTCGTTGCTGACAAGGCTACACATCAATTTATTTCCGGACATTTGGAGAGGAGATGGGGAAAGTGTAGGAGACAGTAGCCAACCTCCTGGGAAGGGACCTTCCCACATTTCCTGAGTGTCATCAGACACTAGGTTCTACCTTGATTTTTAAAAAAATATATTTTATTGATTTTTCACAGAGAGGAAGGGAGAGGGATAGAAAGTCAGAAACATCGATGAGAGAGAGACATCGATCAACCGCCTCCTGCACACCCCACACTGGAGATGTGCCTGCAAGCAAGGTACATGCCCCCGACCGGAATCGAATCTGGGACCTTTCAGTCTGCAGGCCAACGCTCTATCCACTGAGCCAAACCAGTCTTGGCACTACCTTGATTTTTTTTTTTTTTTAAGAAAGCATCCACTCTCTTCAAATGAAAAGTTTCCTTCCTTCCTTCAATAAATACTCAGAGTCCCTTATGTTGAAGACACTGTTTTAGGATGTGGAGATACCATAATGAACAAAACAGGTAAAGTCCTTGCCTCTATGGAGTTTACATTATAGGAGAGACAGTAAAAATCCCCACCTCACTCAACCCCCCCCCCCAAGAAAAAACACCCAAAAAACAAAAAAGAAAATATATAATATGCCAGGTGGGAATAAATTATTTGGATAAAATAAAAAAGGTATTTGTTCTCTATTTCTGTGTAGCGAACATAGCAGGAGGAAATAGGACAAATATTTATCTAACAGCCTTCTTTGGTTAGAAGTGTCACAGGGCTGAAATCAAGGTGTCTTCCAGGACTGCTGCCACATCTAAAGTGTGGGGTCCTCTTCCAAAGTCATTCAGATTGTTGGATGAATTTATTCCTTGCATGTAAAGAACTAAAATTCTGTTTTTCTCACAGTATGTCTAACAAAAGCTGTCAATTCCTAGAAGCCATCCACCACTTCCTCTCATGTCCTAGTCACAGGATGGCTGTCATTGCTTGAGGATCTCTCTGCCAGTGGGAAACTGACTTCATCTACCTCTGGTCTGGAGACCCATTTTAAAGGACTCGTGTGATTAGTCAGGTCTACCCAGATGGGTCTGCCCAGGTAGGGAGGTAAAATCCATCATTTTCACAGTCCTGGGGAATATTGCAAGGCATGGGTATCAAGTGGGGATCTTGAATGCCACCTTGGAATTCTGCATGCCCCACACAATAGAAGGATACAGGATGGCTGGTGTGGCTGTTCTGGCAAGTGACATTTAAACACAGCTAGGAGATTTCTAAGGGTGAGAGTTTTTTCAGGATGAAGGAATACCAAGTGCCAAGTCTCTAAGTCAAGAGCACGCTGAGTGTGTGTTGGAGAGAGCAGAGAGGCCACAATGGCTGGGGCAAAGCCATTAAGGGGAAGGGCAGGAGAGAGAGCCTATCGATCAGTGTGGGAGGTTTCGAGCAGATAAGGTCTTGAAAGCCATAGTAAGAACTGTGCCAATGACTTCGAACTGCTGTTTCTTTGTGTGAAATCGCCACTTAAAATTCTGATGTTTTTTAAAAGAGTTTATAATGTTAAGATGCATTTAGAAAATCTTAGGTGAATGCTAAACTGGAGGACTGGATGATGGCTTGCAATGACAGGTTCACAGTTGTTGGTGGAAATAGCGATGAAAGGGGAGTGGGGGCGGGGTCAAGGGCATCTACAACCTCAATGTTTGAAAACAATAAACAAGAACTGGTTGTTTTTCTGTGATGAAGATTCTGGAAGAAATGAAAATATCAGGACTCACATACACATACGCATACACAGATTCTTTACATTAATGATATTTTCAGTTAGACTAAATATGGGCCACTTTTCAATTTAAAGACAGTTTACATAGCAGCTTACTAGTACACAAACACACTTGTAGGCCTTGCTTAATCTGAATTGTGATTTACTGAAGACATTTTTTTTTTTCAATTTATGGTTTGATCCTACCAAGTTGTGACTTCCAATGTCACAGGAAATGTGAGATTAGCTTTTTTAATTGGGGCACATATGTTTCCTTTTCTGATTACAAAACCCAATCTGTTTTATCTATTTAGACATCCCAAAGAAGAAGAAAAAATATAAAAATCATCAAAATCAGTTCTGCAAATCAAGGCTTCTACCTGAAAGGGTTACTGATGCGTAACCGGCAAACCATTTTGCAATATTGGCAGTTTTTTTTGACTATGGAGATTTAGATCATCTCCATCTGTCTTTTCCTCCTCACACAGCAACTTTGAAAGTAATGGGCTGAATTTCCAGGCATTCCTCAGACACTTACCTGGATGTCTCGGTGCTGCTCCAGGATCTGACAATTCCTCTTTCTCTTAGAGTTTCTTTTCTGCCAAATCCCCTGATTGCCGACAGAGACACCATCTGTTATACGAGCAGTGACTGAGGCATCACTGGAACTGCTCTGTCAGTTTTATTTCGGCATCCAAACAATTGCTAGTTTCTTTTAAAGGCAGTTTTCCACTCGAAAGATCCTCATTTAAACTCCCGTCATCTCTCATGTTAATATCCGCAACCTGAATGCAGATGTTCTAGAAGCCG
>PVJN01002588.1:0-47500 GCA_004026805.1 Lasiurus borealis | reverse complement strand
TAATAATTATTTGTACCACTTAGTGAGTATGGCAAACTGCATTAAATGCTTTATTAACTTATTTAATCCCAATGCCAGTCTTATGAGATAGGTTCTATTATTAGTCCGAGTTTACAGAAAAGGAAACTGAGACCCAGGAAAGTTGAGTAGGAAAACACATGTGTCCTGTATGTCTCTTTTACTACTCACACAGGGCACTCACTTCTGGCACCTTTGGCCACCTGTGTAGGGGTTTTTCCCAAACTCAGCAATTCTGTGACACCAGCTACGTGTCCTACAGTGTGACTCAATTCTTACACTGTTTACTTGGAGACAGTGTCAAATCCCACAGGTTAAGGGATTAGTCTCTTTTTAAAAAATATTTTATTGATTTTTTACAGAGAGGAAGGGAGAGAGATAGAAAGTCAGAAACATCGATGAGAGAAACATCGATCAGCCGCCTCCTGCACGCCCCACAGTGGAGATGTGCCTGCAACCAAGGTACATGCTCCCGACCAGAATCGAACCTGGGACCTTTCAGCCCGCAAGCCGACGCTCTATCCACTGAGCCAAACCGGTCTCAGCAGGGCTTAGTCTTACAAGATTGCCTCTTCTCCCCTTCCTCACCTTCACACACACACACACACACACACACACACACACACACACACACACGCACACACACACGCATACACGTCAGATGTCAACATCAAATCCAGACTGTTACCTGGGCTTCTGACAGAATGGCTTTACATTAGAGGTTCTCACCACCTCCTCCTTGGGTTCCATTAATTTGCTAGAGCAGGAAAACGGTTCACTTTCTAGATTACTGATTTATTGTAAAAGTATGTGCTCAGGGGCAGAGATGAACAGCCATAGGGAAGCGATGTGTTGAGCAAGGCCTGTGGGAAGGGGTGCAGAGCTCCCATGCTCTTTCTAGGCTCTTCTTCATGTTCACCAGCCGGGAAGCTTCCCCATCCACACTCCTGCCCTTGGGGAATTTAATGAAGACTTTATCACATAGACATGATCAATTATTAACTCCATTTCCAGCCCCTCTCCTCTCTGCAGAGAATGGGGAGTGGGATTAATCATTCCAAACTTCTAATCATAGTTGGTCTTTGCGGGGACCAGCCGCATCTAGGAGGCCACCAAGAGTCACCTCATTAGAAGAAAAGATCCTCCTATCACCCAAGAAATTTTAAAGGATATAGGAACTCTGAGCCAGGGACAGAGACCAGTATACCATATTTTCCAGCATATAAAACGACTGGGCGTATAAGACGACCTCCAACTTTTCTAGTTAAAATATAGAGTTTGGGATATACTTGCTGTATAAGATGATACCTGGCGTATAAGATGACCCCCGACTTTTGAGAAGATTTTCCTGGGTTAAAAAAGTCATCTTATATGCCGGAAAATATGGTATATATTTTATTTCACAGCTCACCCCCTGGTCTCTGGCTATAGTTACTTTACAGGAAAAGATTCATAACTGACAAGATAGTGGCACATTTAGCCATTCATCATTATCCCTGCCCATCATCAGATCAGGTGGAAATGTCTCCCCTGGGCGAGGCCACTCGGGTTTGCAGGCGGTCACTTAATCTTATCAGGTTTCACAATGCAAGCGCGGTCTGGACAAGCATACGTCTTCACCCTTTGAGGCATTTGTTGTAATTGAACTAAGAGACAATGTCATCTTTCGCTCTGAGCCTCTTTGGTGTTATCATGTAATATTGGATGTCCCTCTTTACATAACCATGTATCCATCCTTTTACCTTCAGCTACTGCTCCTTTCACTCTGCATTTATACCAGAGCTCCTCCACCTTTGGACAGGACATTGGTTTCAGCCACTTTGCTGGTCCAGATTGCAGGTAGCGTTACTAATCTGCCAACGGATCTAGCAACAGTCTACGCATCCTAGGACTGGGTAAGGATACATAGGCACAGAACTGATAGGCACATTTTTACCACCAGGCAATTATCGATGCATTCCTACTTGCCCCAATTATACCAGGTGGGGCTAAGGTACATCCTGCTTCATCAGACCCTTAAATATTCTGAAATAAAAGTTTAAAAACATAGTTCCATCCTCTTGCTTGGGAATCATCCCTGTTTCCATCAGGGGTCATTATAGCCCTGGTCCTGTGAACACTGTCAAGTAGGGGACAAGTAAAAGTTGAGGTGATGCGGGAAAGAAATAAAAAAGCATAGTCATTATATGAGCACTCTCTCCTCTCAGAAAGACTTGCGTAGTCACACCAGTGTCATAAGGGTATGGAACTTGACCAGAGTTGCAGAGCTGAGGAGAGCAAAGTCCCGGGCTTTGATTTACCTGATCCTTTCTCAGATCAGTATACAAAAGCAACTGAGAGAATGTGAAATTTCCTCTCCATTCACATTCATGCCAGAGACCCTCTTTCCAATCTCCTAAGTACCAGGAGTCATTGTAATAGTTGGGACCTCACAGTGGACACAGCTCCTTTTCCTCGTTCCTAATAGAGATTAACTAGGCACCAAATGGTAGTTCCCAGTGTCTGGGGGAGAGGATCTGACCAGTCAGAGTGGGTCTGGGGACTTCCTGGTGCAATTCAATACTAGGGGGTGGGGGAGTGACCTGGTATTGCCTGGCTGGTCTAGGCTGGCTTCCGTAGGAGCGGGGAGAGCATCAGGTGGCTGGCGAGAGCCCTACACCATGTCCGCAGAGCATACAGAATGCTTCCCAACATCCTCCTTTCTGAAGTTTTGAGGCTAGACAGTAACAGTAAATGTAAGTGCCACAAAGCACCAGGGTTTATGATTATTTTATAAAAGAGCCTCTGATAGAAAAGCTCACACAAATGCCTTATATGTACAAGTTTTGAGAAAAGCGATGCTGAAAAAATAAGGCATTCCAATGTCAGGGGAGTAACAATAACCATATAGAAAACGCCTCCTTTACCTCAGAGAAGCGTATGCGCAGAAGCAAGCGAGAGACACATCTCTGAGGAATGTCATAGATCAGTGGTTCTCAACCTTCCTAATGCTGGGACCCTTTAATACAGTTGTTCCTCATATTGTGGAGACCCCCAACCATAAAATTATTTTCTTTGCTACTTCCTAACAGTAATTTTGTTACTGTTGTGAATCGTAATGTAAATATCTGTGTTTTCTGATGGACTTAGGCGACCCCTGTGATGGGGTGGATGGACCCCCGTAGGGGTCGCGACCCACAGGTTGAGAACCACTGTCGTAGACGATAACAGGTCACTCAGCAAAGACTTGTTTGTGCTCCTCTGGAAGATGGGTGGGTGTAAGGACGGAGACATTTCTTCCCCTTTCCTTGTGCAGACTCCTTCGTTTCCAGTGTCGTGATTTAGATCTGTTTAAAAGGACTTATTTGAAAGAAGCTTCTTATACCAGAGGGCCAGCCGCTCTCTCTCTCAGGCCTTTGTGAAGGAACAAAGTCACCACTTGTCCTGCAAGAGAGGTTTGGTGTGGGCTTTACTGTCCATTCAGGCTCTGTTTGCAGCGGATCTCAGGGAAATCTTTAGAAACCACACAGCGAGAGTCCTTTGCTTGGGGCACAGGGTGGGGAGGGAACTCTGCAAATCCTATCGAAACTCTGAGAGCTGTTGGGCAGAGACTGTTCTTTTTAGACTTCCTGGTGGGCAGGACGGGAAATAAACACACACAGGAAGTCGTTTAGCCTCTCGGTGAACTTTGCGTTGACATATGCTTACCAAAAAGTTCACTGTGAGCACTTAAGAAATGCATGTGTGTATGTGTGTGTGCACATGGTTAGGTATGCATGAACATTTATATGTGTGTGTCTGTGCACATGTATATGTGTATGTAAACATTTTCTAATTCTCCCCATCACCATATTTGTGATGTGATGCCAAAAATGAAAATGATGAAGGCAAAAGGGAATAACAAAGAACTGAGATGTGGGTACCATTGCAACAGTATATGTTTAGGAGTCAAAGCTAAATTTGTTTTATTTCTGATAAACTACTTATTGATCTGTTGACTGGTCTTTCTTATGTGTACTTTGTAGTGTGTTGCACTAACTAACTGGCCCAGAATGACATCGTTTCTATGTAATGTTTGGTCCACACTTTTCATCTTTACTTACATGGTTCTTACTTTAGAACAACTGTAAAACCTTCAATCATGGGTCAGGAATCTCTAATGTCAACTGGAAATGCTGATTTAAGAGCCAAAGGCGAAGAACAGCAATTTATGGGTGAAAAGGAAGGTAGTTGGACACAGAAACCATTTGGTCTTTAGGAAGAGAAATTCTCTCTAATGAGCGAAGGCAAAGGGGAAATCGCTGGAAGAGTTCGCAGGATCCTGTCCAGTATGTGACGGGTCTTATGGGAACCAAAGAGCATTCGGTTTCTCTCTCCACCTGCGCCACATGCTCTCCCAGCTCTGCTCTCTCTGTATGTCTGCTCCTTGCGCTTTGCACAGTCAGGGGTCATTTAATTGCAATTTATACTCCACATCACCTGAGCAGGAAGGAAGGATTTAGTATTTGGATGCAGGCATATAGAATGGAACTCGGGTTCAGGAAGTGCAGCCAGCTGTTGGAAGAGACTGGAGCCAAAGACTATAAAAGTCATCCAGAACTGAAACGTTCCTTCTATTTCCTGCAAGTAAGAATGTCTCTTGCCTCTGTTACTGTCTATACTTCCTTTTTCTTGCGTCCCCGCCTCACTCTCAATTTTACCCCTGACCTCTTCCCAGGTGAGCTTTGTTTGTACATTCACTTAATTCAAGTGTCCAGTGGAGATTTATGAGTCAGTGAATGGCAATTCCATATTTCCAGGGAAGTCTCTGATTGGCCCAGGTTGGGTCACTTGACTACATGGTGACTCAGCTTGGGAGGTCTCCTGGAATAACCAGGTCTATATAGGCATATGCTGTGTTCAGCAGGAACTGTGAGTAGATTAGCTGGGTTACATGTTAAAACACATGTACCACCGTAGTTATTACAGGAGTCTCTGTTCTGTTAGTATATGCAGCATATTCTGTATATTTTAATAGTATTTATTATAATGGATATAAAGTCTCCTTAAGATTAACTTCAGTAGTATTTTTAGGTTACCATTGGAATATGCTTAAACTAATATCAGTATAAATGTATTGATTGTATTTCTAGAATCATCTTGCAATTTCTTCCTGCTAGGAGGATTTATTGGGCAGCTTTGAAAGGAAACAAGTGCAGGCAGTTTGTGTTGGTTATGGTGTCATCACTAATAATTGAACCTGTGTTAATTTTAGTGCATTATCATGTGATAACAATATTGCCAACAGGGAAAGATTTTATTGTTCCCTAACAGTGGCTGGTGCTCATGCCCGCATCTCATAACAATTTTCTGCTCTTTTGGATCGTTGACTTTATATTTAGAGGACCAGTGTATGAATTCATGCATAGGTGGGGTCCCTAGGCCTGGTCCGTGATTAGAGCTGATCAAAGCCAGGATAATTGAGGTTGGGCTGACTAGGGCCAGGCCAACTGGGTCCTGTCGGCTAAGAGGGGGGGTAGAAGAGGGAACGAGGGAGGTTGGCTGCTGGCCCCAAGGAGGAAGCCTGCCCTCGATACCCCTGAGAAAGGGGCCACATCTGCTGCCACCCACTCCTGGTTTCCTGTCACAGCCTGGGTCCAGAAGGCCCTGGTGGGGTTGGGAGAGGAGGTGCTGGTTGCCTAGCCAGGCATAGAAGGAAACAATGCCAGCTGCCGCTGCCACCATGGGTGCCCTGCCACCATGCGTTTCCCTCCCTCCCCATTCCTCTCCCTCAATGCTGCACCACTAAGTGTCTTCCCCCTGATGGTCAGTGAGCATCAGAATGATTGGTCAACTATGGTCATAAAGATCACTTAGGCTTTTATATAGAGAGATATTAGTGTATCCCTATAATGGTCTTTCTTTCTTTGTTTAAAAATATATTTTATTGATTTTTTACAGAGAGGAAGGAATAGGGATAGAAAGTTAGAAACAAGGATGAGAGAGAGACATCGATCAGCTGCCTCCTGCACATCCCCCACTGGAGATGTTCCCACAAGCAAGGCACATGCCCCTGACCGGAATTGAACCTGGGACCTTTCAGTACACAGGCTGAAGCTCTATCCACTGAGCCAAACCGGTCTCAGCTATAATGGTCTTTCTTAATCTCTCTTTTAGAATGGAGTATGTGGTTCATCCCTAAGCCTTATTGTTTGGTGATGATACGTTGTTAATCATATAATCAACCTTTGTTTTACATATGTTGAATGTGTAATTCTTAGCTCTGTGTCTTTACTAGCTGTGTGTCCTTAGGTAAGATTCCCAAACTCTGTGTGTCGCTGTTTCTTTAGTAAAATATGGATAACAACACTTATGCCATTGGCTTGTGTAGGAGCTTCAGAGAGACGATGCATGAAAGACACATAGCAGAAAGCTCTCTATAAACATTGCTGTTATGATTATGATCCTTATATTTATTCTCAGAGGTAGAGAGGTGGTAACTGCCTCCAATTACCACATCACATTCCCCCAACCCCATCTCTGGCTCAGCTGGTTTCAACTGCAACTACCACGGACAGTTCTTGTTCATCAAGCACTTTGTTACCTGAGCTTACCTATATGTCTTCCTGCTTTCTGATGCTAAGAAGTTCATGCCCCATGTCTACACAGAGCTTAGAAATGCTACCTGTGACCATTTCCTAGACCCCAACCCTCATTCAGTGAGAGACAGAAGTCAGTCCACAAATACTCCAGCCTCCCATCTTTCAATGGACAATTTAGGTGATATTTTAGAAACTTCTCAGAAGCCTCAGCAGAGTCCACAGATACCTTATTCCACGGATACCAATAACACATTAATATTGATTTTTCCTCATTTTCTGATCCATTTTGACTGTTCCTCCCCTCCTGATTTTTGTAATTATCCCTGCCCGTTCCTCCTCCTCAACACTCAAACCAGCCTTTTTCTTAACATCTGTTCATTCTTCCTTCACATCCTCACTGATTAATAGTAACTTACTTGTACAGTTGTTATGAGTAATACAAAAGTCATCCCAGTGCAAATATAAAACTCTTAGGCCCATCAGTGTCTGATAAGTAGTAAGTTGCATGTAAGTGTTATGTCTCAGTATCCCCTTGTAGACTTATTCATTTGTGTCTAGAAATCTTAGCATTAGGTCTGCCCTTCCTCATCATTGCATCCACCTCCCTTAGTGCTGCTTTGTTCTGCCCCTCCCTGTAGCTTCCTTTTGTTTGCTGGTGCTGACAAAGTAGAGAAAGTGGCAAGGGTTCCACAGAGCTTTGTAATTTCTGGAAGCGTGCGACAGGGTACTTGCTGTGTGCTGTGCTCCATTTTTTCTTGCTCCAACAGTCCTGCCCCCAGATCTGTTGGCAGACACCAGATGATGCTGCCAGTTCTTGCTTATTCAGAGGCTCTTTATCCAGACTCTTTGCTCTTCTCCCTGGCTGCCTGCCGCTTGGCCCTGAGATGCTCCCTGGCATTGCTCTCAGAGGGCATGCCAAGGAGGGAAAAGATGGCAGACTCAGGTTGGCCCATTATGGGATCTAAAAAAATTAGGATTTTTGGTTCCTTGGGCTTCAGATTCTAAGCCACCTCTACCTTGAGATAAAAAATTTAGAATTATCCTTGTACAATTGCAATATAGTTTTCTTTGAGAAATAATGAAGACGTAAAATGCACAGATCTCATGCATTCAGTTTGAAGAGTTTTGGCCAATGTATGCATTTATGCAATGACCACCAAAAATAAGATGATTGCCATCACCTCAGAAGATTACTTAATTTCCATTTCTAATCAATTCCCCCATTTTGATTTCTATTACTATAGGTGTTTTCATCTTGAACTTCATATAAATGAAATCACCCATATCTACTCTTCTCTTCCTCATCTTCTTCTATTTAGCACAATCTTGAGATATATATCCATGTAAATGTATGTATTAGAAGTTTGTTGTTTATTGCTGAGTAGTATTCCATTGCATGAATGTGCTCTAATATTTTTTAATACATTATCTTGTTGATAGAGATTTGAGTAAGTTCTGATTTGGGACTAATACTAATAAGGCTACCAAGCATATTCTTAAAATTATTTTTGAGTAAATATATTTTCTTTTAGGTAAATAAGAGCAAGTGGAATTGTTGTGTCATAGGTAGAAATATATTTAATTTTATAAGAATTGGTAATAAGATCCATACCGTTTTACCCTGCCAAGGACTGTGAATGAGAGTTGAGGGCCTCAGTAACCTCCTCAACATTTAATATTGTCAGTCTTTTCAGCCTTAGCCATTCTAGTGTATATGAACTGGTACCTTATTATAGCTGTACTTTACATTTCCTTGATGACTAATAATTCTGAGCACCTCTTCACTGTGCTCATCAACTATCCCAATATACTCTTTTGTCTTTCCAAGTTCTTAATGGTAGAAAAGTGAAGCCAATTTGACCTCCTGCTCTCAGTTATGCAAAAGTTAAATGCAAATAGCTAAGGTTCTATGGCAGGTACAAAGAAGTTCATGGAGTTGTCCATTTAGTAGCACATGCTATCAATGCTTTGCCCATACCTCTCGGTACTTACTTGCCTAGAGCATGCCAACAGTCTCCTGGGACTCTCTATGCGAGAACTTTCTTTTGGCCTGTGGCGGAGTAGGCCAGAAGTGCCTGGGAATTAATGCTCCCAGGAGCAGCTCCCAGCCAATGATGCATGGGAATCAGAGGTTAAATACCTTACTTTCTTTCACTTTGAATAGAATAACTCCGAAGCATGTTCTACACTGACTCCGAGTCCCCCCCAAAGGAATTGAGCCTTAGTTCTCCAAGTAATAATTTATTCAGCGAAGCAAACTTATTGACTGATTCTAACTCTGTCACATTTCCTATTCTCCAACTGATTTTCTCTAGGATCACTTCCAAAATGAACCACTTGTTCTTGCATTGTGATCTCTTCTGAAAAACACAGCTGTGATGCCTGTCCCCAAAGAAGTGTGGTGGGACATAATAATTGTTGTGTGAGACTAATTAAGACATTGATGAGTTATACTGATGAAGTTATGGCATTGATTTCCTCGGTAGCCACGCAGATGATGAAAGGATCAGATGAATATGGCAGAAAATCAGTCATGTCCATGCCTAGTAGAAGTCAAAGTCCCTATGGGCTGGAGGCTGAGCATTGGAATAGGTTTTCTATAAAAGCTAGGGATGTTGAAGTGGTAACTGCGAGGAAGGGAGGATATTTTTAAAAGTAGATGGTTTATGACAATGGCATGGACATGCATGATATATTCAGAGTTATACTGATGAGTTATACTGATGAAGATATGGCATTGATTTCCTTGGTAGCCATGCACATGATGAAAGGATCAGATGCTTGAGATTATATAGGAAGGAACCAAAAATAAACCTTGCAATGTATGTGAGGATCACATTAAAAAGATTCAAATGAAAGAGTAGGAATGTGGACTTTTCATAGGTAGTGGGGAGACACTGACATTCTTTAGCAGAGAGTAAAACAATAAAAGCCACTTTCTGGAAAAACTAAAGTAGTGTAATTGTGGGGAATCAATCAAAGCTTAAGATAGAAAATAGGTTTTTAAAAATATATTTGTATTGGTATTTAGAGAGAGAGAAGAAGGGAGAGGATAGAGAGAAACATTGATGAGAGAGAAACATAATCATTCTGCTGCCTCCTGCAAACACCCAACTGGGGACTGAGCCCCCAACCTAGGCATGTGCCCTGACCAGAAATTAAACCAGTGACCTATTGGTTTCTAGGTTGATGCTCAACTGCTGAGCCAAGCTGTCCAGGCAGGTAGAAATTAATTTTAATAACTGATACAAATGATAAAATCCTAAAAATGCATAGTGGTACCGGGAATGGAAAAGATGGCATCAACTCAAGAACTATTGAAAAGATTCAATGGAATTTGGTGACACTCATAATGGAAAGTTGACCAGAAAAATGAGTCCAAGTAATTCTAAAGCTTCTAGGCACTTGTTTTCAAAATATTGTCAGAAACACCATAAATAAAGAAATTAAGACAAAATAAATTTTTAGAGTGAAGCAATGAATGCATCTAATTTTATGCCAGAATTTAAACTTTGGTTCCCTTTTTGACAATTGGTAGTTATACATCCATATCCAGCAGATATTTTAAGATTTGGGACTGGTATTTAAGAGAGAGTTTGTTAAAGTACATCTGAGAGTCATCTTCTTCAAGGTAATACTTAAAGCTTTGGTCCTGAAGAAGATCACAAAGGAAGAAAGTGAAAAGAGTAAAGAACACAGAACTGAGGATTAAGCCCTGGCAAAAGACCCCATGTAGGGAGGACAAAAAGAAAGACGATCAGGTAGGTGGGAGAAGAATGTGAGGTTGGAAGGGTCATTGAGTAAAAAGGGAAAGATGATAGAATATTGGAGGATATTCAGAGGTGGGGGAAGATAATGATCTTGACCTCATTAGACTTCTCAGCCTGTTGGAAGAGCTGAAATTTATATATATATGCGATAAATCAAAACAACACAATCGCATGCTAAAGTGTTTAAGCTGCACTGTGAGAGCTATGTGAGAGCACAAAGGCGAGGGTCAGCGTAAGCCAGAGGCAACAGGAATGAGAGCAAGTAAGAGATGTAAGTTGAGCATGAGCTTGTGGACAAAAAGGGAGAAGAAAGAATTTGCATGAAGAAGACCACCTTGAATAAAATCATTGAGGAGAGACTGAAGCTGTTTGAGAGCATAAACTAAGAAACTAGGGTATTTACCAACTTACTTATGCATATGCTGCCTGCTTTCCCAAGAAATTCAAGGTCCCTGGGCCAAATTAAAAATAAAGAATCTAACCATGTCTAGTCTTGAAGGAGCTACCTATAGAATCAACTGAGCAAGTGACAGTAGAAGTGACCAGGAACCAGGACAATTTTAGGGCCAAAAGTAGTTGTGTGGGTGGACTTATTTAGTCTACGAAATGACTATATATGGTACAAATAATAAGGTGTTTTTTAAATACAAATACTAAGCTTCCATACTAGAACCAAGATATCCAAGTGGTATAGAAGTTCACTATAGCTTCTCCAGCACAGGTTTGTCTTAAGCAGGTATGCAGTAGCATGTACCTTCGTTTTGCTGTACCCATACATCCCATTGAACTATTGAACACTTGGAGAGCACACACAGTTTGTGTGATAATAGGGATGAGAGTAGCAACAGATACCAAATAAATGTGTTTACCTTAACAAAGCTGTGTTCTCCAGTTTTTGGGTTAAATATTTTAAGTAGTTTAACAGTAAATTACTGATTTAAATTTTATTTTTACCTCCCAAATATTTTGAGGATATTATGAGAGAAATGGCACTGCCTGGTGCCTTTGAATTGCTGAGGCCCTTGCTTCCTTTGGTTACCCCAAGATACCCAAACCTGTCTTCATAAAAGTTGTTTCTCGAAGTACATAATGGTATCAGAATCTTGCCCAGTGGGGAATACAATCTCGGATAAAAGTTTCTTCCCCACTGGGTTTCCTGAATATAATGGCAATGAGATTAGCACATTTCCCCAGTGATTGAGTTGGCATGCGTCCATACATTTATAAATAGAATTTATTGTGAAAGTTACTGTGCTACATGGATAAGTAGCTATTGCAATTTGATGATAGAAAGGGTTCTCTGAAAAGAAACTATTATGTGCCTTATATGCCAGGGCATCTGAGGGGAAAAAATGGACGGAAGATACAAATGAGTTTTGTTTTGAGTTCATTCCACTCTATGTACAATTATGAACAAGAAGATATATTTAACATTTGGAAAATTGATTTATAGTTTTCTATTCCTCTGTTTGTAATTACATTGGTAGGGCCAGTTGGGGGTAAATGACGATTTCAAGTCCTTCATCATTTTGTTGTCTTCGGGTAGTAAAAGGGTGACATGTTGAAGTATGTCCAGATTTCTGCTGCTCTCTCCCCGAGGAGAGCAATAGACTCATGGGACTTAAGGACCATTTAGTGTCAGGAACCAACCTATGCCTCAATCCAACCATCATAGTGTGATCTTTGTTTACTGCATCATGATGGTGAACTTCTAAGGTGAATACTGTAGTAAAAGGAAATTTATGTAACTTAAAAGATCACTTCTGCCCAGCCGGCATGGCTCCGTAGTTGAGCACTGACCTATGAACCAGGAAGTCACATTTTGATTCCCGGTCAGGGCACATGCCTGGGTTGTGGGCTTAGTCCCCAGTGGGGGGTGTGCAGGAGGCAGCCTATCAATGATTATGTCTCATGATTAATGTTTCTATTGCTCTCCCCCCCCCCTCCCTTACTCTCTGAGATAAATAAAAATATATTTTAAAAAGTATATCACTGTTGTTGTCACCTCTACAACAGACCTCCTTTCTGAAGGATGGAATTGCACGTTACAACCAGAAAAGGAAACCTCTTTTCAATAATATTAATTGTGCTTTGTGACCCAGTCCAAATTCTAATAGTGAGAAAACACTTTTATCCTAGTCAGAACAACATGTCATGTCTCCTCTTAAGAGATCAGCCAGTTCCTTGAACCAGCTGAGTTATATGCCATGATCATACAAGAGAATGTGTGCTGCTGCTGCTGTGTGTGTGTCTGCCTGTCTGTCTGTCTTGGGTTTTATGCAGAGCTGTCTTTACATTGCGTTTCTTTTTTCTTGATAGTCCAGCTCCACCGTGAGAGCCTATCAAACAAGTAAGTCAAGACTGACCATGAGCCCTGGCTTCAGCTCCCAGTGGAACAGCAGCCAACCAGCCTGGAGTACATACTCCTTTCCGAGAGCAAGCTTGCACTACCAGTCCCATGCCAGCTACACCTACTGTACTGGCCACCCTGCTGTAAGTACCCCGTTTTCAGTCTTCAGAAAAGTGGATGCTTTATGTAGGCACATTTTGAATCCAGTATTGGTATCTCTCTGTTAATTGGGCAGCTTTTCCAAGGCAAGATTATGCCGCTCTTGAGTAACGGAGGTAAGCAATGGAGAGTGTCTTATGTGTTTACATGACATACGTTTGGATGATCTGTGCTAAAAGTGGATGTTTCATTTAAGGTTACTTTGAGGTGAAATGCATTGACAGAATTTTCAGAAGGATGGTGTGGAGGCTGAAAGTATGTGTGTCTTTGGTTTTATTTTCTGTTTCCTCTGGGTTGTTTCATAGGAATTTAATTGTTGCTTTTTCACTGAGAATGAGTCGATGCCTTTCAAAATAGAATAGTCTGTGGAGCCTGTATGTCCCCAAATTCATCAATGACTTTGTTGCTATAGTTAAACAGGTGGTAACATATATCAGTATAGTATTGTCCAGTTCCTGCGATCCAGAACTCTGGGGCTATTGGCATAAATGATTCAAATTGCAAGAGAAATGAACTTCTAATTGGGAGAAATAAATGCATGGAATCTGAGAACCTTTTAGAATAGGCTGCTTGTTTCTGCCTTCATCTTTTTTGGTGTCCCAGTAAAATTACTAAGATTTTTTTTTAATTGTAAATTGCACTTGCATACTTGAAAAAAAATCATAATGAATGTTGATATGAAGACCTATGTTTACTGTGAAAAACCCAAACACATGACTCCTTGGTAATGAGAGACCGTTGAAAGTAAGTCAGGTGTGCTTATCAGAGTACCTCCTCCCACTGTCAGTAACTGCAGATCTGGGTTCTTCAGCCATTTACAAGGCCCCCGTGGACTTCTGCACTTTGACTATTCTGTTTGCATTCCAAGGTTATGGGACTATAAAGTGTTCCAAGCTTCTAAATTGAGGAGGAAATGTGTTTCCAATATCATGCCATAAAAACACTTAAAAAAGAAGACTCAAGGAACCCACTCAAAATGTAAATTGGCACAATTCTGTTCAAAGGTGATTTGGAAATAACCGTCAAAATTTAAATTGCACATACCTTTGACTCAGTAATTAAACTTTTGGCATCTAATTGGATATGTACAAGGATATATGCACAAGGACGGTGTTAGTAACCTTTTGAAACTACTTGGAAAAAGGACCTAAATAACCCTAATTTATTTGGATTTGTCCATTCTTTCAGCAACAATAATTTATAAAGCACTACTAGTCATTTTTATATTCCAGCATTTTTCTTGGTAAAAGAGGGATGGGAGTGATCAAAACCAAGGCTTACTTTCATAGAGCTTCTATCCTAAAGGGGAAAAACCCTGGTAATTATATAATTAAACATATGAATAAATAAAAAGGATAAAGCAAACCAGACAAGTATGCAGTCATGTTAAATGCTATTCAAAAAACTCAAAACGGTTGAAATGATAGACAGTGACTGGGTGACTACTGAAGTTGTATGATCAGTCAAGTCCTCACTTAGGAGGCTAGATTTTATCTGAATGAAAAAGAGAAATAACATGCAGAGTTCAAGAGGAAGAACATTGCAGGAAGAGGAAACAGTGAGAAGGACCAGAGGCAGGAATGAGCCTGAATATTCACCACACAGAGAGAAAGCCAGAATGCCTGGAGCTTAGCTGAGAAAGAACAAAGAGATACGGTCAGAAGGAAAGGCGGAGGCCAGAGTATGTAGCACTTTTTAATCTTGAATAAGGAGTTTGTATTTTATTTAATACTAGAGGCCCATTGCACGAAGATTCATTCAATAGGCCTTCCTTCCCCTGGCTGCAGGCACCAGTTTTCTTCTGGCACCCAGAACCCAGGCCTTCACTCTGGCTGCTGGCTTCTGTCTTTGCTCCGGCCTGAGTCTTCAGTCTTCGCTCCAGCAGACCACAGCTCTCCCCATCCCCCTCTTCTCCCCATCCCCTTCCTCATCCCCCTCCTCTCATAGCTTTCGTTCCACCCCTTTCAGCCACTCCATAGCTCTCCCCATCCCCCTCCTCTCATAGCATTCGTTGCACCCCGTTCGGCCACTCCATGCTTGCATGTGTGTTGCCCAGAGGCCCAGAGAGACTGGGGGACAAGGCCAATTTCCACCTTTGTCCAGTTAATTTCCATACTCACTCCTGATTGGCTGGTGGGTGACATGAAGTGATGGCCAATTTGCATATTTCTCTTTTATTAGTGTAGATGGTGGGAAACCATTGGGAGGTTTTAAGCAAGGAAATTATAGGACATAATTCAGTTCTTTTGGGACTCTCTCTGGCCTCTTGAATTTCTGGTAGAGGAACAAGAAGGAAGTTAAGGAATCAAGTTAGGAGACTATTACATGCACAGACACACACATGCATGTATGTGTGTATATCTGTAGTTCTGTAGCAAGAAGATTTCTTCTTGTATATCCCTTGGTATGTTTGATGTTCAAAATATATGCATCTTATTTTCATCATAATAAAGAAGTTGCATATACTTTGAATAAAATTTTCTGTGGTAACTAGTTACATTACTAAAATGTTCCTGACCTTTTTCTTCAGTCATTATTTGTCAAGCTAGTCGTGACAAATATAATTTATTGAGATATTTCAGTTCACATTCTTACTGACCTCAAGATCATCTAAAAGTAGCTGATATTTATGGAACACATTTTCCAAGCTCTGTTCTAAACAACTTTATGTGTATTTTCTACTTTGGGTTAGGATTCCATGATGTGGAGAGCCAACTTAAGTTGGATATAAATTTTTTAACTGAGTAGGAGGCTGAAACCTCTGATCCCCAATTTGTTGAGGGGTCAAATATGAATATATATTTACCATAGGCTTAGGAGGTAGTTACTGTTATTGTCTTCATTTTAAAGATTAGTAAAATGGAGCTCAGACAAATTAAGTATCTTGCCCAATGTTATAGCCAGCAATGGTGCACAGGATTCCAATGGTTTTTGTCTCCAACAGGTGCTGGCATCTATTGTATTATATTGCTCCTTACCACTGAGTCCCGGTGTCTGTTATCTACATGTTGAGGACAGTGATTGTTCCCCAGGTAGAATTAGTTGTAATCATTTCATCCAAATGTTCATGTTACTCCTTAGAGAAGTACTTATAAGTACTTCTACTTGCTTTAGGTCTGGGGATAGGAATGAATAATAGATTCTGTCCTGTCTTAAAAAAACCACTGGAATAATTATAGGATGTCTAGTCAGTTTTTATAATTTAAAATCTAGAAGCTGTTACTTCCTTTTGTCACACCACTGAGAGTGAATTGAGTCAAGTGTGAAAGTAGAAGGAAACAATAGGAAAAATCTATAAAAAATAGTCACAGGTGTTATACTTTTGATTTCAAGGATATTCTAAGGACCAATTTGAAGCTTACTTGACATTCTTTCATTATTTCAACATTTAAATATTTCTTTCAGATTTTCCTCCCATGCCTGATCAGATGGCAATAACCTTTTGACTCTAAGATTAGTGCTCATTTAAGTTTCCTACCACCTTGTAAAAGGAATGACGCTATCTGAAAATAGGCCAAAGGTTCAGTGTAGGGGGGTCTTTGAGAGCCGGGTTAAGATGACAACATTTCAAAAGAGTGATCATCTCATAATTATTAGTTGGATCTCTATAGCAAGCCCATTCCTAGAGAAACATCTGGGGCTCCAAAATGTGAGAGTAGATTCCATAGTTGTCATGCAGTGTAAGATCCACAGAGGTTTTGTGGTTAAAACCACAGAAATGGAATTCCTGTCTGAATAGATTGCCAGTGATTTTCTTGAGTCATATAATTTAGTAGCTTCTAATGAAACTATAAATGGCCTGACAGTCTTGTGAGACTCTGGCCCTTTTCTCTAAGTTGCTAGTTTGATGGAAGCTTTCCAGCTCTTTAATTTCCTGGGGTTTACAAGGGTGTCAGCCAATGTGAAGTTTGTGTAGTCAGTTTACTTGTGACGCAAGTGGCTTCCTTTTGCTTCCATTCGCCTGCTGTTGAGGGATTCAGAGAGCCCATGAATGTCTCGTTAGTGAACTTGACATTGGTAGCATATAGAAATCTCAGCATACAGCGGTGCCTCTCACTGACCAAGTGAGGATTTCCCAGAGCCCCATTGTACAACAATGTATTAGTTTCCCATGGCTGCTGTAACAAATTCCCACAAGCTCCGGGGCTTAACACAACACACATTAATTGTTTCTTTTATCACTTTGGAGGTTAGAATCTGAAATCGAGGTGTCGGCAGGGCCACACTCCATTGAGAACGTCTAGGGGAAAAATCTGTTCCTTGTTCTTTCAGCTTCTAGAGCAGTGGTTCTCAACCTTCCTAATGCTAGCAACGAAAATAATTTTATGGTTGGGGGTCACCACAACATGAGGAACTGCATTAAATGGATGTGGTATTAGGAAGGTTGAGAACCACTGTTCTAGAGCTACCTTCTTTGCAAACCTTCACTCCTGGGCCCTTCTTTCTTTCATCTTTAAGACCGCAGCACAGCATCTTCAAATCCATTTCTTCTCCATCTTCACACTGTCTTCTAAGTCTGTGGTCACACCTCTCTCTGTTTCTCTTTTCTAAAGATAGATGCTTACATTTGAAGGCCACCCAAATAAGCCTGGATAACCTCCCAATCTAAAGTTCCTTAACTTGATGACATCTGCAAAGTCCCTCTGGCCATTTAAATTAACTTGCACAGCCAAAACCGGTTTGGCTCAGTGGGTAGATCATCGGCCTGCAGACCTAAGGGTCCCGGGTTCGATTCCGGTCAAGAGTATGTACCTTGGTTGCAGGCACATCCCCAGTAGGGGGCGTGAAGGAGGCGGCTGATTGATATCTCTCTCTCATCAATGTTTCTAACTCTCTATCCCTCTCCTTTCCTCTCTGTAAAAAATCAATAAAATATATTTTAAAAATAAATAAACTAACTTGCACAGGATCTGGGGATCTGGGAGGACTTATTGTTTTTGCCTACGTACAACAATCATAATAGCCAGTGATTCAGTGGCTAACTTTTGAGCCATTAGGTCATTATTTAGGGCTTTGTGAAACTGATGTCACTTCTTAATGAGGGAGGTAAGGTGAGACGGGTCTTTTGAGTGACAGAAAATGGAAATGGATAACCTACAGCAATGGTTTCTTATCTAATGGCACACATAAATTAATTACTAAAATTCTGTGGCACATACAAAATTATATTTTTGGCCAATCTGACAAAAAAAAATGTGTATAATTTTGATTCATTTACAGCAGCTGGCTATTGTTGGGTTGGCTGTTGTCATTTTTTAATTTGATAGTCTTTGCGAAAAGAGGTCAGTGCCCCTGACTAAATAGGTATTACCTGCTTTAAAAATTATTTGCAGCACACAGGTTGAAAATCACTGCTCTATGGCAATTCAAAATTATTGAAGTTCACTAATATAAGTTTGATTTTTCTGAAACATATGACTTTTCTACTTCTGAAATGAAATAACTATTACCTTGATAATCCTTCCAATACATATCTCTAAAAAGTAAAGTCAGAGTTATTCAAACTCTCCTCATATTTCATCAAATGCTCTAGAAAATGAAGAAACCATGTCCAGGCACCAAAGGCAGCCTCTTCAACTTGGGGTATAAAATGGCAAAAAGTAATATTCAAGTACTACAGTAATATAACTGCTAATATAAGTCAAACGTTAAATGTACCATACTTTTTTATTATAGAAGGAAGTTAATATCATGTAAATTTACCTCATCACTTTTTATAATACATTTTCCTCACAAAATCATTCTAATAACTTCCAAATACTATATTGATTAGTGCACTGGTGTTGGTCTTTTATTTTATACTTTCATCAGCAGCTAAACAATAACCTTGCTAGTAGCTTTATGACTTGCCATTCTGAACTACAACAAACTTCCACAACTTCCTGTGAATTGATAGTCATTTAGTGACTGGGATGGAGTTAATCCTAAGAGAATGGGGCTCATTGGACTATCCAATAGCTCTGTTCTCCCTGCATCTTCTCACTTGGGCCTTTTTCTTCTCAGACCTGACTGATGTTATCATTTGAGTGACCCCGGAGAGATGGACTGAGGGAGAGGGGAATTGGGGAAGGATGGCTGTTTGATGGGGATTATCTGATCCTCGCTGCTGAGGCCCGGCCCCTGTGTATTATCTGCTCTTTCTCTGGTGAGGAAGCACAGAATGCCTCTGCGCCCCAAGGATGCTCGTTGGGAGACATCTTGTGCCAACCACAGGCAGTGACCAGGTAGAGCTCCGTTCATACTGAAGACAAAATAGTAATGGCTAAAGAAGAGAAGAGATTTAAAAAATAATAATACACAAAGAGAAGAGAAGAGAAAAACAAAGAGAAGAGAAGAAATAAAGAATATAAAAAGAAATGGAAGTATGCACAGAGGTTGATGCTGTTTAGAGATATTGGAGGCTTTTGCTAAGGCCCTATCTCTCCTTCAAGAGAAGAGTAGGCAGGTGGGGGAGGGAGGGTGGGCAGCCTGGTGCTAGATTGCTATATATTCTCTCTCTCTCTCTCTCTCTCTCTCTCTCTCTCTCTCTCTCTCTCTCACACACACACACACACACACACACACACACACACACACTCTTCCCATTGATTGATTTTTAGAGAGAGAGAAGAAAAAGAAACAGTGATTTATTCTTCCACTCATTTATGCATTCATTGGTTGGTTTTTGAATGTGCCCTGGCCCAGGATCAAACCCACAATCTTTGAGTATCAGGAGAACACTCTATCCAACTGAGACACCCAGCCAGGTAGAAATCCATCTGCAAGGGAAAGCGGGAATGCACCATCTTTCTAGAGGACTGCCTCTTTCAGTCCCTGGACAGATTTCCAGGAGAGTCCCTCTCTAGAAACATGTTGACAAAGCAGAGGGACAGCTGCCTTCCGTCGGGAGTTAAGCTGTCATATAAAAAAAGGGTTCGCAAAGCTATCAGAGGGGACATTGTCTCACAATGAAGGCATGTGCTGTCTGTGTCCATGGCAACTGTCTATATCCATGGGACCCAGTAACTTACTAGCTGCTTCCCGAACCCAGACCCTACTCTTCTCCTTTCTCCTAAATAAGGATATGCTTCAAGGCTACCCACTGACTTTGAAAATAAATAGCGTGTCCTCTGCCACAGAATCCTAGCTCCGTGGTCCAATTCCCACCCCATAAAGATGTCTTAGAGTCACACTTAGCTTGTTTGTGGTTTTTGAAATGAAGCACAAATGCTCGCATTTAGATTATTGATTATGTTCATGTTTATCCCAACTGCTGTTATTCTGTATATTAACCTGTGTGAAAAGGCTTTCATACTTGAAACAATTGGTATGGCTAAGCATCAGCTTAATCACAGGTCTGCACAAACTCCTCGGGGCTATTGAAAACTTTCCAAGGAGTACTGAAAATGAAGTAATAATCAGATCTTCAGCTTCCTTGAATTTTCTTTTATAAATGGATTAGTCTGATAGCTTACTAGTGTTCCAGTAGCTAAAAGTCACCATATATCTCCATTTCTATGGTTTATGTTTATTTCCTAGAGCACTTATTAATAGTGTCCCCTTTTACTCTCAAATATGTTCAAGTTGGGAAGATATATTATAGGGTCTCCGGACCACAATCCTTTCCAAGAGAAAGCGAAGCCCTGGCTTATAAATTTTACTTTGGTCTGTTGCCTCAGGGTGTAAAAACCTCTCAAGGGAGACACCAACAAAGAAACGCTTCATATAATGATTAATCAGGCACCGTAAACCAATGGGGCTTCCAGTCTTTCCCAGCTGCTGTGTGTGTGTGTGTGTGTGTGTGTGTGTGTGTGTGTACGCGCGCACACACACACTAAAGGACAAGAGTAGAGTAGCAATTCGTTAAACCCACAATGAAAATTTTAGGTAACTTAAAAATGAGAAACAGTGTGTATAATTTTTCAAAACTCGTCAAAGAACACGTGAACATATTTCTGCTCAAAGGTAATTTTTCCTAAACTTTTTTTTTTTTTTTTCATCTCATGGAGTCTGCTCGTGGCTCAGGATACTGGTTGCCCCAGACCTTGCCCACCTGCTCAAAAAGCCAAGACATTACACATCCCTCTCTCTTTCATATTACATCATCTCTAATGCTATCACTCCCCTGTCCCCCCAGACCTCCTACTAGACTAAATATACAAAGCATGTGACAAAAATGCTTATATTCATTGAAGTTGGAGTTGGAGTAAGGAACTCTATTGGTTAAAATTCTTTTGCTGCAGAAACAGAATTTCTAGCTGATAGTGGCTTAAAAAACATGGATATGTAGTAATTGTCTTAAAAAAAGTCTGAACATGGAGGTAGACATTCGTGTTTGCCAATATGGCTGCAGTAATAGTACCCACCCCACATGCTTTTCTGCAGTGGGACATTGCTGTTCTCCCACCAAGATGTGATGTCTAAGTGCCCTCTTCTTAAATTGTGACTATAGAATGTGGTCCAAGTGAGACTGTGTGATTTCCTGGTCAAGTAAGAAACTCTCTTGAAAAGCTGGGTGTCTGAATCTTTTCTCCCTCAGGAAACTTTCTTTCTGAACAAGTCACCATTCTGTGAGGAAACCCTGGCCACACGGAGAGGCCATGTGGGGGGTGGTCTATGGTCAGTCTCATCTGAGCCCAGCTCTTGTCTTCTCAGCCCACATGTCTGACCTGTGAGTGAAGATCCTATCACACGACTTCATCCTCTAGCTGTTAGAGCCACTTCCTTGGATCTTCACATCTAAAGCCCCAGGCAGGAGAGGGCAGAGACCAATCGGTTCCACACCGTGTCTTGACTAAATTCCTGACCCTCAGAACTGGGAGCCTGATAGAATGGCTGTGTTAATAAGTCACTAAACCTGGGCTAGCTTGTTACTCAGCAACAGTAACGGAAACAGTAGATATTTCTAGGTTTGATCCAGCAGTTAATTAGCATCAGCAAACAGAGAAGCTCTTTCTGTCTTTCCTCTCATCATCTTCTCAGTGCGTTGTGATGTCACCTTCCCTTACTTCGCACAAGATGAAACCCACAACCCCCAAAATTTCATTTACCTATAATGGTCCTTACAAAGGGAGCGAGCAGGGACTTTCATTTGCACTACTGTTTTCTAAAGGAAGAGAATGTTCCCCAGAATTTCTGTGGTAGACTTCCACTTAGGTGTCATTGACCGGAACTAGTTTTCCTAGTCAATTTAACACGTCAAGCATCCAGCCTGTTTGTCTTCCCAACGGAAAGTATAATGTCAGTCATCAGTGACTGACTGGGTGCTTAACGTGTTAATAAGAGGCCAAAGAATATAGACCTTCCTATATTACTGGAAACTAGTCATGTTTAAATCACCTTTCATCTTTTTCTTTTATGTATAAGTGACCCCAAGCTTTACCAATGAAAGCTGGAGCCATCCATGTAATTCTTCCACGCAATCATATTTGAGATTCATTGGTTCAGAACCTAGGACTTAAAGTGTGATCTGGAGCTGAGACCGGTTTGGCTCAGTAGATAGAGCGTCGGCTTGCGGACTGAAAGTTCCTGGGTTCGATTCCGGTTGGGGGCATGTGCCTTGCTTGTGGGCACATCTCCACAGTGGGGCGTGCAGGAGGTGGCTGATCAGTGTCTCTCTCATTGATGTTTCTGACTTTCTTTCTCTCTCCCTCTCTGTAAAAAATCAATAAAATATATACTTTTAAAAAAGTGTGATCTGGAGATTAATGATACTAGCATCACCTGGGAGTTTGTTAGAAATCCTTCAGTCTAGACATACTACATATGAGTCTGCATTTTATCAAGTTCCCGTGTTTATCTGTATGCACATGAACATTTGCAAAACACTGGTTTAAACAAACACTGAGTTATTCCCTGGGGCTAGTCACGTTGAAATTCGGGGTTCTCTTAGGATAGAAAAAGGGAAATGTCTGTTGGGAAAACCACCAACAGTGTGTGCCATAGGAAGCCAGCCCTGTGTTATTTTGCTTCCCCCAGCATGCCTTGAGGCATCTCCCTAGAGGAGTACGTCTCCTCGGAACACAGTTTGACAAATCACACACCAAATGCCAGTTCCTGTTTTTATTACGGTCCTATAAAACCAAGATGGAATCAGCTGTGATGCTTCTGGTTCCCTGGGTGGCTGGTTTGTCTCTCATTTGTAATGGCTCAAGGGGAATAAATACTCTTGGTCTTGCTGTCCTAGAATTCTCTCCTTTGTTTGCATAATTTTTCAGGGACTCAGGCTTGTTTCACTAAAGTGTGCTTGTGTCTTACCTCTAATTTTGTGGTTGTCTAGGCCTCTTATATATTACCCAGGAGAGCTGAGTCCCAGGCATGCTCCCTCAACTCTCTTAAAGTTTGAACAAGGGCATATATTCATTCAGCAAACACTTAATACATCTCGTAAGCTGGACGTTGTGGTGGGTAGGCTCTCTGATAGGAAAGTAGGGTAGAAGAGGAAGGGAATGGGGGATAATATAAAGTGTCCATATTTCCAAGTTGCTTAAAATCTGGTATACACGAGATCTGAAAAAAACAGACCTGTAATAGATAATGATAGCAAGATTTTGTTATTTTTTAAAATATGTTTTTATTGATTTTAGAGAGAGGGGAAGGGAGAGGGATAGAAACATCAATGATAGAGGTACATCAATTGGCTGTGTCCTACATGCCCCCCACTGAAGGTCAAGCCCACCATCTGGGTATGTGCCCTGACCGAGAAACGAACCAGTGACTTCTTGGTTCATGGGTCGCCACTCAACCACTGAGATTCACCAGCTGGGTCATAATAAGGCTTTAAAGCAGTGGTTCTTAAATACTCAATGTAGAAGCTTGACGCCCATAGGATGAGAAGGCTGCAGACGTGTAAGGACTGAGCATTTGGACTTTGGGACTTGGGTTCATATCCCAGCTGGATCACTTAGAAGCAAAAGTATTGAACCTGTCAGAGTCCACTTCCTCCTTTATAAAACAGGAAAATTATCAGCTACTTCCTGAGGTCATTGTGAGAATTTAATGAGATGATATATGCAAAGCTGTTTAACTCAGCTTTCCTCTTATAAATCACTTAATGAACAGACGTTATACTCCAATAGGAAAGAAATCAATTTCAATTTGGCTTGTGAGAGAAGGCTCCCAGACTCCCAGATTGCATTACTTGGATGGCATTCTCTCTAAGACCCTGGGACTCAGCATTTGAATTATTGAGAATTCTCCAGGCACACGAAGACTTATCTGTATCTGCCTGGAAATTTCAACCTTTCCCCGTAAGTTGCTATTGAATATCGTGCTCTAGTAGACCAAGACCAAGAAGGCATTATAACTTTGCCCGGAGTTGGTCATTTCTAGTGAGACCTGAAATCTTTTCTTCTCCATGTGGTTTTCTCCCCAAAGGCAGTGTTTTCAGGAAAAAGTGAGAATCGCATTCTGCTTCTTCCTCCTGATCTTTATTTTTCCCAGGTGATTTGAAAAGCTACGGTTTCATCTGGTGCATTTTATACCCTTAGCTCATTTCCCAGCTATGAGAGTCACTTTCCCGTGGCTGTTCATTTCTTCTGATAATCCTGTACCACATCTCAAATGGAAGGTCTTGGTGCTGCTTCATTCTGAGTATCCAAAACAGATGTTCTGGGGAATGGAGTCAGCCATGCCTCAAGGCTTGGTCCATACCTACTATGACAAGCCTGAGTTTCATAAGACACTGTTGGAATTCCGGGCATGCTGTTCACACCTAACTCCAACAGCTCTCAGTTTTGTAGGTATGATTTTTTAAAACATCCCCTTCCTTGATAATTGTTTAAGAATAACATTATGATTGATTACATGCACTAGAGCAGTGGTCAACAAACTCATTAGTCAACAGAGCCAAATATCAACAGTACAACCATTGAAATTTCTTTTCAGAGCCAAATTTTTTAAACTTAAACTTCTTTTAAAGTCACTTCTTCAAAATAGACTCGCTCAGGCCGTGGTATTTTGTGGAAGAGCCACTCTTAAGGGGCCAGAGAGCCGCATGTGGCTTGTGAGCCGCAGTTTGCAGACCACTGCACTAGAGCAGCACCTTTAAAATTTATCACTAACATATTACCTTATAAAAATAAACTATTTCCATCAGCTTTAGTTGATAGCCTGATGCCTTGCACAGTTTAATTATGGCCACCCGGGTGAGGTTCAACTCTCCTAATAACAAGGACTCTGATACATGGGAAGCATTTAAGAATGATAAGGAAATTGGCATCCTTGTTACAAAAAGCCGCATAAGATGGAAAGGTAATGCTAGCACTGATATAAGTTCCTGATATGTCTGCTATCCGTTCTTTCTGTGAATAAAGCCTCCTCAACGTAAATTGTGAAGCTGAGACTTTATGTTTCCATGGTAGTGAATCCCTTTGGAAGAGAGAAAGAAATTAAGCTTAAAAACAAAAATGCTTCCAATTAGCCCCCCTCACGCTTTCAGGGAAGATAAATGCTATCAATGGCTTTTATGAAGGGACTTGCGTTGCAGTCTCCTAAGGCCCACCTTTTCAGTAATCACAGGCCTTGAACGTGGGTGGCATCGGCAGTAGCAGCTCAGCTCATTGGAGCTGTTTTCTAATTGTCCTTCTGCGAAGACCCATTAAGGCTGGGTCTTTTCAGTTACAAAATGAGCACAGGTTCTCCTGGAAGAAGCACGCAAACTTTTTGATTATATGTGAAAGTGAAAGTGAAAAGTCCACCATCCTCCTTCCCTAGCCCTGAGATAGTGATTTGTCTTTCAGCTACTTTTGGGTTGTGGATGCGTCTTCTTCTTTAATAGCTCATCACCTAGGTGTATATTTAAAAACTAATCACAGAGAAATATAACCACAAAAATATAATAAAATGTGATCCTCTAAAGTCAACGGGACCTCTAAACCCAACAGAACCTGTACACCCTTCAGAAACAGAACCTTACAGTACTATTTTTAAATATATTTTATTGATTTTTCACAGAGAGGAAGAGAGAGGGATAGAGAGTTAGAAACATCGATGAGAAAGAAACATCGATCAGCTGCCTCCTGCACACCCCCTACTGGAGATGTGGCCGCAACCACGGTACATGCCCCTGACCGGAATGGAACCTGGGACCCTTCGGTCCACAGACTGACGCTCTATCCACTGAGCCAAACCGGTTTCGGCAGAACTTTACAATACTTTGATGCTTCCATATTCCCCTCTAATGCAACTCCTTCCTAGGGCTAGGAGGGGATGCGTAACTACAGGCTTGCCTATGTGGAATACTATCAGTCCATTACACTTTTGTGAATGGGTGAAAATGCTTAGCTATTGTTTTAATTCGCATTTCTCTCATCACTGGAGAGGCCAACCATCTTTTCATTTAATCAAGCATTTATAATCTTGTAAGAACTTGGCTCCTGCCCTGAATAAAAGTAGAATGATAACATAAAGCAGTGTAACCGGGGATGTTTGCCCTCCCACTGCATTGTAATTTTATCATAAAAGCGATAGAATTATATTCACATCACCTGCAAATTGGCATTTTTGTGGCTATTTGGACTTAACCTCTAAAATCACAAACCTAACCATGCTAAAAACCAATTGATTTGTCTGCGTTTGCTGCCTGAGTCCTTTGAGTTTTGATTTGGTAAAATAAGAAGAGATTTCTCAAACATACTTAGCAATGTTATCTTGTCTGACCCGTTACATGTTAAATATTTTTAAGCCCTCAGATATAAATTAAGCACAACGAAGTGCTTATTAATGTATTACTGCAAAAGTTCCTTTAGCAGGTATTAGATATTTGGTATTCTAATCCCTGTGATAAGCTTTCAGGGAAAATATTTTATGTTCATGACACAATGGAATAAAAGCACAAATAAGACACAGGGAGCCGAAACCGGTTTGTCTCAGTGGATAGAGCGTTGGCCTGGGGACTGAAAGGTCCCGGGTTTGGTTCCATTCAAGGGCATGTATCTGGTTGCGGGCTATCCCCAGTAGGGGGCATGCAGGAGGCGGCTGATCAATGTCTCTCTCTCATCGATGTTTCTGGCTCTCTATCTCTCTCCCTTCCACTCTGTGAAAAATCAGTAAAATATATTTAAAAAAAGAAAAAAAGAAAAAAGTTCTTAAAAAAAAAAAAGACACAGGGAAATTACCAAAAAAATCAGAATTTTTATGAGGGTGCATGGGTACCTCAACTCTCCTGGCAACGTTCTCTTTTCAAAGCTGGGTGATAGAGATACAAGCATTTGCAAATGTGATTCGTACCTTCATATATTTGTAAATTATTTCTCAAAAATTAAAGCCGCTCTCCTCGCCTTTCTCCAATTCTGCGGTGGCACATGAAAAACGATTACCACGCTAAAGCTTAATGATCACATCTGAGGGGCTCCAATGCCAATCTACTTGGCAGCCACTCAGGACGGGGATTGTGGACCAATTCGCCAAGTCTGAATGGCCTGGATGCCCCTGCTTATCTGGCGGAGGCGGACACTCCGATGATAGCAATTACTAGAATTCTTTGAGTTCATGCGAACCCCAAGTAATTAAAGTTCTCAAAGGCACCTGCAGAAAGGGACGAGAAATTCAACAAGTTGACTCCTATAAAACATTTTCTAAAAGTTTAACCGACTGTGTACCTTGATTGATCATTTGCATATATAATAATAAAGACCTGCCTCCCACAACTTTCACTTTTTAAACTGTGATGATGAATTTGTTAAGTTTCCCAAATGCCTTTATCAAACCTTTAATGTAAGAGGGATGAATTTCTCATGGCCCCATAGTTGGGCATGTGTCTCATTATAAGCTAAAAAGATTGAAGGCAAATAATGGTCACTTCTGGATTTCATGAGGAAAATGCAGGAATATTTTCTGAAACAGTCCTTTCAGGATAGGGAGCTCTGTCTTATTAAATACATATAACTTTGGTTGGCAAGGACTTCTACTGACAGACATGAATAAAAAACGTATCCTCCGTTGGGGGGCATACATATTTATTGGTACGCATTTGGACTTGACATTGGCTTTGCTTTCACTCTACAGATCTCATGGCAGAGATTTACCCTGTGGCAGCATTGCCGTGGAGTGGTGTTCAACTCTGCTATCAGCAGCAGTTAACATTTATGACACAATTCATTTAGGTTTTTATGAGTCCTTCATATTCTCTTTATGATCCCAAACAGCAAATGTCAGTGCAGGGAATTAGGAACACGGTACACCAAAATCTCTTTGATTTTCTTTTTTTAATGTTAATAGTCACTAAACTTCTAAACCCAGGAAGGGTGATTTCCTCCACGCCTTACATGGTGTACACCTTGGAGATCTTCGAGCATCATCTAGGTCAGGCGAAGGGAAGTCCGGCCCGCGAGGCCTAGGAGGCCCCCAAAATCATTGGGTCTGGCCCTTCCCCGGCATTAGGGGGGAGCTCATTAAAAGTTTGACCAAATTGTGCCGAGACCGGTTTGGCTCAGTGGATAGAGCGTCCGATTGCACACTGAAAAGTCCCAGGTTCGATTTTGGTTGGGGGCATGTACCTTGCTTGTGGGCACAACTCCAATAGGGGGCGTGTAGGAGGCGACTGATCGATGTCTCTCTCTCATCAATGTTTCTGACTTTATCCCTCTCCCTTCCTCTCTGTAAAAAATCAATAAAATATATTAAAAAAAAAAAAGTTTGACCAAATCGAGCAGCTCCTTTTTAAGTTGCTAGTTTTGAATGGCCTGAGAAGAATGTTCAAAATGACTAAATGGCCCTTGAGAGAAAAAAGGCTCCCCACCCCTGAATGGAATTGATCACCACAGAGTGATTTCTGCTCTGATCCACTATGGGACAATATGGTTTAGGGACAGGATGTGACACCATATGGCACATATGACCACGATTTAATTACTTTGCTTGTTTAGCCACTATTTTTCAGATATTTATTAAATCCCTACTGTCGTAGCCCAGCTTACGTTGATGTAACAAATACCGTAGACAGAGTAGTTTCATCAACAGGCATCTATTTCTCACAGTTCTGGAGGCTGGAAGTCTGAGATCATGGTGACAGCACAGTCGTATTGGATATATTTGATGAGAGCCCTCTTTCTGTAACTGATGGCCAACTTCCTCTGTGTCTCATATGGCCTTTCTTCATTGCCGAGAGAGAGAGAGAGAGAGAGAGAGAGAGAGAGAGAGAGAGAGAGAGAAACTATCGTCCTTGGGCCATGTATCCCACCATGAGGGTCTCACCCTCATGACCTAATTACTTTCTAAGTTACTAAGTCCCATCTTCAAATACCATGGGGACATGGATTCTATGTATGAACTTTGAGAGGACACACACATTCGGCCCAGAGCACCTACTATGTGCCTTCAGTATGTTTTTCAGCTATTCATATGGCTGGTTGCCTTACCAAGCAAATTTCCAAATATCAGAGGCTGACAATAGAAAGACTTGTGAAGGTTTTCCACAGCATGATTAAAGTTCTAGTCGCACCCACCCCCCTACTTTGCAATCCCCTAGAGCAGTGATCGGCAAACTCATTAGTCAACAGAGCCAAGTATCAAACAGCACAACAATTGAAATTCCTTTTGAGAGCCAAATTTGTAAAACTTCTTCTAACGCCACTTCTTTGAAATAGACTTGTCCAGGCTGTGGTATTTTGTGGAAGAACCACACTCAGGTGGCCAAAGAGCCTCATGTGGCTCGTGAGCCACAGATTGCAGGCCACGGCCCTAAAGCCTTGGAGTCAACCCCAGAACTCCTCATTCAACCTGCAAAGAAGGGAGAAGAGAACAGAAAACCCAAACTGGGAGGGCTTTGTGGGTCTGGCCCTGAAGGGGACATACGTCATGGCCACACATTCCATTTGCTGGGACTCCGCCATGTGGCCATGCTGGATGCACGGAAAGCTGGGAAATGTGGCCAGCATTCCTGGAAAAGGGAAAATATGTTTGGTGAGCAGGAAGCCATTCTCTGAAAATGTGCTACAATATTAGTCAAGACAGATGAGGCTCCTATCTGTATGGGGCCATCCATTCATGTATAGCATGATGGACAAAAGAAATGTAAACAGATATGTAAGTAACAATAGTGACAGTGATTAGTGCAACAGAACAAGCAAGAGGAATCAGATTCCATGAACAACAGAGGAAGGGATAGCTTCTAAAGCAGCGGTTCTCAACCTGTGGGTTGCAACCCCTTTGGGGGTCGAACGACCCTTTCACAGGGGTTTCCTAAGACCATTGAAAAACATATATTTCCCATGGTCTTAGGAACCAACACACTGCTCCTCAGTGTAGCAAAGTGTAGCCATGTAGTTTACTGTTGTCATATGAAGACTGTTACCCATGCTACACCATGATTCAAGACAAAATTTCATTCATTTGTAATTAGAAATAAATATTTCACAATATATAATTACATATTGTTTTTGTGATTAATCACTATGATTTAATTATGTTCCATTTGTAAAAATGAAAATACATACTGCATATCAGATATTGCAGTTTATAACAGTAGCAAAATTACTGTGATAAAATAGCAACGGAAATAATTTTATGGTTGGGGGTCACCATGACATGAGGAGCTGTCTTAAAGGGTCACGGCATTAGGAAGGTTGGGAACCACTGTTCTAAAGTAACATGTTGGCAGAGAGACTTGAGATAAAATTCCCTGTGAGCCCTCACCAGTTTGGCTCAGTGGCTAGAGCATCGGCCTACAGACTGAAAGGTCCCAGATTCGATTCCAGTCAAGGGCGTGTAGTACCTTGGTTGCAGGCACATCCCCAGTAGGGAGTGTGCAGGAGGCAACAGATCAATGTTTCTAACTCTCTGTCCCTCTCTCTGCCTCTCTGTAAAAAAATCAATAAAATATATTTCTTAAAAATTTCATGTAAGACCTCAGTGAGGGGAAAGAGCCAGCTATGCAGTGACCTGAGGAAAACTTCCCAGACACAACACTCAGAGGGCCAAGGGTCAGAGCCTGGGCTCAGTGTGTCCAGAGTCCAGAGAGCAGCTGCATCTGGCCCGAGCTTACCGACTGAGATTGTAAGTGGGGTGCTTGAGCAGAGGTGTGTGTGTGTGTGGGGGGGGGGGGGGGCTGGAGAACCTTTAGCAGGTCCTGGAGGTCTTTGCTGATTCTAAGAAATATATATATATATTATTGATTTTTCACAGAGAAGAAGGGAGAAAGATAGAGAGCCAGAAACATCGATGAGAGAGAGACATCGAAAAGGCACCTCCTGCATGCCCCCCACTGGGGATGTGCCTGCAACCAGATACATGCCCTTGATCAGAATCAAACCCGAGACCTTTCCGTCCCCAGGCCGACGCTCTATCCATTGAGCCAAACCGGTTTCAGCAGGTCTTTGCTGATTCTAAATAGAGATGTCTTGCTAAGTATGTTTGATGCATTCTCTTATAATGTGTTTGACAAGTCTGGAAAGCGGGTATTATTATTCCGCCTTTCAGAAACAGCAACGTGGAGTGTCCTGGAAGGTTAACTTCTTCAGGGTTGCACAGCCAACGAAAAAGTAGAGTCAGATTTACCCCCGAGTCTGACTCCAAAACCACGCTTCCAACGAGGATGCAACCATGGTTTGAACCAAGTGTTTAGCCAACACTTAGCCTGTATTCTTTGCCATGCATGCACTGACGAAAAGAATGTGCTCTGCCATCTTATTAGTTCTGACCACTCAAAACCACTGAGATTCTGCCTCAGCTAATGGATATGGAATAAGGCCTTTGAAATAGTTTCATAAAAGTATTTTTAACTATAGCCGAGACCAGTTTGGCTCAGTGGATAGAGCATTGGCTTGCGGACTGAAAGGTCCCAGGTTCGATCCGGTTGAGGGCATGTACCTGGCTTGCGGGCACATCTCCTCTGTGGGGCGTGCAGGAGGCGGCTGATCGATATCTCTCTCTCATTGATGTTTCTGACTTTCTATCTCTCTTCCTTCCTCTCTGTAAAAAATCAATAAAATATATTAAAAAAATATTTTTAACTATAAATATGCATTGTTCTTACATTAAGTATCTTAGTCCTGTTTGTCATGGTCAATTAAGAAATTACTGTGATGTGAGCAAACGTGTAAAACGTGATGCAGATAATTCCATTCAGAAATTCTGCTCTCAAAATATTCCCCTCTCCTAAACTGTACAGCAGCCTGTTCTGAATTGAACTCGCAGGATTATCCGGTGAACATGTTGATAACCGATGCCTCCTTTTTTTATCACCACCTCGCCTGCTGTTATTAGAGTTTGTATTTGTGCAAAAATGCCCCTGCCTTCCTTCCCATCTCTATTTTCCTGGCATCTAACTTTTCCTAAGTTTAGCTATTTGACTTGGAGCTTATTCTAAAGCGTGGATTAATAGGTTAAATCGCTGGCGGTCCAGTTTCCCTCAGACGGAGGCAGGCCACTAAGAAATCCTCAACCAATTAAGGATAAAAGATAGCAGGGAGTCCTATTCCAACCCTATCGTTCGGTTTTTCTTCCCATGTCTTCCTGTTCCTTTCATCTTATTTTTCACTCGTGGTATCTTTTGTCTGTCTGAGGAGGACAGATGCAAGCTCACTTTTGAACCATGGGATACAAAAGTACGTCCACATGAAACGTGGTTGTGGAGGAGCCGTGCACTGGTTTATTTTCCATAAATGATGTGAGATTATCACCGAATAAGGAGCCCTGCAGTGTGTCACTGGATGTGCAAAGTTTCTACTTTAGAAACCTAGTTAGGGAAACTTAGAAACGGTCACCTGATACATGCATCCCAGCATTGAAAATCCCCTTTTCATTTTCCTTCATTCGAATGCATGAAAGATTTAAAAATAATTTAAGTGATGATTTATATTAAGGATAGGGAGAACTCTGTAATTATTTTCAGGGGGATATTAAAGAGATATAAACACTTGTTAAGGCTGAAAAAAGAAGTTGAGGAATATTTTTGAGAGAAATCTAAAATCATTTAGACCAAGTAATTTCTATAATATACTGCTACCTCCTCTTTACCACCCTCCTTTCCTGTTATCTCTTACTAGAGGCCCAGTGCATGAAATTCATGCACTAAGGGGTCCCTCAGACTAGCTACAACCTCTTCCCAGTCCAGGAGCTCTTATGACACATCCTTAGAGCTGCCGTGAAGGTGGGAGAGGCTCCAGCCACCACCACTGCGCTCACCAGCCATGAGCCAGCTTCTGGCTGAGTGGCGCTACCCCTGTGGGAGCGCATTGACCACTGGGGGCAGCTCCTTTATCGAGCGTCTGCCCCCTGGTGGTCAGTGCATGTCATAATGACCGGTCGTTCTTCCATTTGGTCAATTTGCATATTACCTTTTTATTATATAGGATAAGGGTGACCATGTGAAATAAGCAGGGTAGTAAGTAGTGTCAGAAGGCCTACATTTTTGTCTGGATTCTACCATTTGTTCATTTGCCATCTCTGGGCAAAATCATTTATAAATTCTGATCAGCTATTCCTCCCTGTGGAATCTGATAGCACAACCGAAAGCACTTAGTAACATTTAATGTTATATTAATGGGAAAATATTAACATGATTAGAATCTTTATTTTTGGATTCAAGTTAGCGTCCTGGCTCTTAAGTTTATCTTCTTCTCTTCATAAAATATTTATTCTGAGCTCTCCGCCATGCCAGGACCATCCTACATTCTAAGCTCTCTCTTATTTTGCTTCATTTAAAGCTTTCCCTGTAATTCTTTCAGGATCAAGGAGATATTTTTTATGTATAGACAGAATCACAGATTCATTCATTGATGCATTCCTGCATCATGCTTCTCATCCTTCCCTCCTCCACCCCTAACCTTGCTCCTTAATTCTTCCTGGCTCCATTGTTTCCCTTGTTCTCTTCTTGCAAGCAAATACATTCTTATTATTTCCCTGGACTTTATGAACTTTAAGACTCAAGGAATTAAATGATGCTCTTTTTGGGGGAAGAAAAGGAAGTCATTTAAATTTCCCTTATTATTAAACTCAATGGCGGTATCACTTTCTCCAGTAAGTCCTTTCTAACCTCATCCTCCTCTGTATCAAAACATTACTACAGCGGAGACCGGTTTGGCTCAGTGGATAGAGCGTCGGCTTGTGGACTGAAAGGTCCCAGGTTTGACTCCAGTTAAGGCCATGTGCCTTGGTTGCGGGCACATCTCCACTGTGGGGCATTCAGGAGGCGGCTGATCGATGTCTATCTCTCATCGATGTTTCTCTCTATCCCTCTCCCTTCCTCTCTGTAAAAAAATCAATAAAATATATTTTAAAAAACATTGCTACAGGCTTGCAGTTTATTGTATAGTATGCTACTACATATCATTATTTAATTTTTTTTTTTTTTGGAAAAGTGAGTCTTGAATGACAAAGTACCTTACAATATCCTTTTAAAGTAAAAGTTCTTTCTATTTGAAAATGGCTTATCCATTCATTCATTCATTTATTCATTATTTTTACTAATATTTATTGAGCATCTGCCATGTGCCACATGTTGGTCCAGATGTTTGGGGTGCAGAAATGAATAAGAAAATATAAGTCACTCAAGGAGTTCATAGTTTGAAGGAATATGTAACCCCTATGTATTATTGAAATCCTAAGATATTGGTAAAACAAAGTCTGTGGAAATTGCTATCAAAGCACCAAATATGATGTTCTATTTTTTTTGCTTTCTAATGAGGGATGACTTTACAGAAGAAAGACTACATTAGTAGAGTCTTGGAAAGTTAAGAGTTAGCCATGTGTGTGGAAGGGCACATAAAACAGACAAATCAGCAAAGCCTATTTTTTCACATATCATCATTCTCTCCGGGCCCCAATTCTTATGTACCCGGAGGCAGTCGTATTAAATGAATGATCATGCCTTTCTCCACGTTCCATGCTCCCAGGATTTCTATGGTGTTTTGAATATCCGCTACATGCAAAGCAGTGTGCTGACCTCTCTGTAGAAAATGTTAGCTCTGCTCTCAAGGACCTTACTCTCCCGTAAGCTACAGTGAAGGGATTTCATTTCTTTGGCTAGCCAGCTGATAGCAGGGCTTGAAGTGTTGTCTGAACGGGTTGTAAGATCACGTCCAGATTCATTATCACAAGTGCTGTGATCAATTATGGATGTCTGCTCTGATGAGGAAAAAGGAACCGAGGCATGTGCATCGTTTTGTTTTAGTGTTAGAGGTTAATTTTAGCAAGTTACCCCAAACCATATAAAAGTAAAATGTTAATGAGTTGAAATAAAAAAGAAAGCTCCCTGACAACTAGGGTGTCATTGTACAGCTATTCACAACTGTCCTGATCTGTTCTTTTAACAAATAGTCAGGTGTCTCATTGAACAATAAAAGTGGTTTGGGGTTAGGGGGTGAGAAAGCAGAAACTCAGTCCAAGTTGCTGAGGACAAGTTGGATTCCATTTGCTCTCCTATTGGCTTATCTTCCATTACACCCCCGCCCCTCAGAGGGGTCACCCCCATGACAGTATATACTCTTTTTAACACACACACACACACACACACACACACACACACACACACACACACACACTGAGTGGCCAGATTATTATGATCTCTGAATGCATAATAATCTGGCCACTAACTGTAGATTGATCACAGAGTTGGGATTTTAAAATAAGGTTTTTCCATGTAGAAGAACTGCATTGTGGGTACTTAGGAAGAAGCAGAGGACTTACTAGCCAGAGGCTGGGCGCCATGATCTCCTGGTCCCTTGTCATATCAAGATTTGCAAGCTTTCCCTTCTATGTAAGGACACTGAGTGGCCAGATTATTATGCGCTCAGAGATCATCATAATCTGGCCACTCAGTGTATATTTTCTTTCAGAAAGGAAAGGAGAGGGAGAGAGAGATAGAAACATCAATGATGAGAGAATTATTAATTGGCTGTTTCCTGCACGCCAGCTTCTGGGTATCAAGCCTGCATCCCAGGCATGTGCCCTTGATTGGAATCAAACCCAGGAACCTTCAGTTCACAGTCCGATGCTCTATCCACTGAGTCAAACCAGCTAGGGCAACAGTATATACTCTTTAAGAAAACATGCTAGTATTTTTATTGATTTTAGAGAGGAAGGAAGCAGGAGAGAGATAGAAACATCAATGATGAATATCATTTATTGGCTGCCTCTCACACACCCTCTACTGGGGACGGAGTCTGCAACTTGAGCATACATCCTTGACTGGAATCGAACTCAGGACCTTTCAGTCCACAGTCCCATGCTGTATCCACTGAGCCAAACCAGCTAGGGCAACAGTATATACGCTTAAGGGCAGAGACCATTGAGTCAGTATGTTCAGCACTGTATCCTCTGCAGCTGGCACAGAGGGTGCCTAAGAGGAAACTCCCACCCAGAAGACATTCAATATATAACTGCTACTTGAGTGTTGAGTGAAAAATGAAAATTTCCCTGGAATAGCGTGTGTAACTTTTTCAGCTGTCAAGGTAGATATGGAAAGTTCACATCTGCAGATCATAAACAAGATGTGAGAGAATGTCAGGTACTCAACTGAAGCCAGCAGTGCATGCGGAAGGGAAGTGTGGATGTGCTGTTATTTTAGAAATAAAACTTTATGAATCTTGCATATAGCCAAATAACAAGCTGGCTTTTCATTTACACAATGGAAATGAATATTAAAGTATTCATAAAACTAGTAGAGAAATAGAAAGTTATTCCGATGGAATGAATTTTTAAATGCAAAGAGGGAATATGTATTATAGACTTATCTCAGCATGTAACAAATTTTGATGAGTGCATATAGAATTCATTTATGCAGATTCTCAGGGCACAGGCCATTAGAGTTCTTGAAATACATTTGGTCCATGTTGAATAAAAACTCCAAAAATTTACGCTTTTCTTTTGTGCCTCTTTTCTTTCCATTTTTTTTCTCAACCTATTCATTCAAGATAGGCTATTCCTATTGTTGGGTCAAACTTCAAGAAAAAATTTGCTATTCATTAAACTGATGGAGAAATGTTTCAGTTCTAGGGAGTGCTTCCTTTTAGCTAAACCTCATCATCTTTTAAAGTCAGAGACCCATTTTTGCCCTCACCCAGGCAACACAACTCCTATTGAAGCTCACACGATAGATGGAAATATTGCTTACAAAAATTTCTGTGAATGTGAGAACTTCAACTTAAGTGCTTATTAATTTAAAGTCGTTCTCTTTATCTTCCAGCTGTAACAAAATACTTGGAATCCCACTGCAATTCCTTTTCAGGAAGCCTTCTCTTTTTTCCCTTTTCTTGTACATGGTTCATATTTCACCAAGATACAATTTGTGACTTGGTAGGAAAGCTGTCCTCGGACCTCCTGCTGGAGAGAGTTATAATGAGGGCCCCTTATCATTTTCAGGCATAGACGCCTTTGGATGGGTTTAAGACCAGCATCGTCCTGAATTCAACTATAGAATTTTTGTTGTCGCTTGAGTATTGCTCAGATACCCAAACCTACCTATTGGAACAAAATTCTATTCATAACCTAGTTTAAAAAACAACCATTCCAGCTTCCAAATACCTTCTTGCGTCTGTGTTTTGTGTGTTTTCCCTTAGTTAATCTAGTATCATCAGATGTTTGAGAGTTCAAAGGCAGAATCAGTTAATGTGCCAAAAGAATAATATGAAAGATGCCTTGAGAGAAAGAACTGACACATACATACACACACACACACACACACACGTTAATACCCAAATAACTCATTCTTCTCATTCTCCCTTTCAGAATTTAAATCTTCAACATCATTGTATAATGATAAGGAGGTTCCCGAGCCTGGCTCTATTTAAAGATTTTAGTTGACATTGGATGGTGTATATTTCTCTCTGATGAAAATTTTAAGCATTTTTTAAAACATACAAATGGTCTAGGAATCTACTTTTTCGTGAAATTCACATGATTAAATGTAACGAGGATTTTTCCTCCACAGAGTAAATAACCTCCTTCCCATGTGTATATTGATATAAACTCTCAGCGCATTTGTTTTATGATTTAGCACAGATGGTTTCTCCCTTGTTTGAGGCTGAAAAATGGATTTCCTTTTGGCTCCCCTGGAGTTCTCTTTCTTTGATGATTAGAGAGTAGGTGCTAGCTTTTCCTGAAAATCACACTTAAAACTATTACTATGCCTTTAAAATGATTTTTTTAATTTGTATAAATTTCAAGAAACACACCATAGCAGTATTTGTTGTTAGCACACATTAGAATTTATGTTCTCATGGTAAGAACAATTCCCAAAGAGCCATAGGAAACCAGACTATTTTTTAAAATCACACGGAAGTCTATTTTATTAAACCAGGTGCCTTGCATTTATTGTACTGCTTATTTCATGGATTACCTTAGTGTCAGTATAAGGTTCAAGAGCATATTATTTTATCTGTTTATCACAGTTAGATAGAGATAATAAAATTAATCAAAATAAGTAGGTTAAAACCTGAAGACCTTTAGCAGTATGATAAAGATTTGCATAATTCTCTATTGTATGTAGCTAGTTATAATTGCTAAATATGTTTCTAGGTCAATAACATTTAGTCTGGCATACAGACTTGGCATTTCTTAAACTGTTTAAAATTATTACTTCCTAATTATCCAATAAAAAATACCATGAAGTATACAGTGTTGGGTTCTCTGATGTGATAGATACAGAGAAATAGGGGGTTTGAGTAGTTTACTTTTAATGACCCAGGATTTGGGGGAAAGGAATTAAATAGATATCAGTCCATTCTTTTGGGGGGAGAGGGGAAAATTCTGTCGTCAGAATTGAAGCATGATATTTGAACAGATATCCTCATTTTTATTTCAATTATTTAAAGTATTACATATGTCTCTCCCCTTCCCCCCATTGACCTCTCCCTGGCCACTCCCACACACCTCTTACCACACACCCCCTCCGATCCGCCCTGCCTTCCCTCTGAGTTTGATGGTCTGTTTGATGCTTCTGTATCTCTGGATCTATTTTTGTTTATTATATTCTACAAATGAGTCAGATCATGTGATATTTTTCTTTCTCCAACTGGCTGAATTTGCTTAGCATAATGCTTTCTCGGTCCATCCATGCTGTTGCAAATGATAGAGTTCTTTCTTTTTTACAGCAGCGTAGTATTCCATCCTGTAGATATACCACAGATTTTTTAATCCATGCATCTTCTAAAGATATCCTCATTCTTATAGTACTATATATTTCCAAAGGGGAATCTATTTCCTTGGACAGAGATGCACCCTATGATAACAGTAGCAGTAACAACTAGCATTTGTTGAGTGCTAATTATGTTTGACAGTGAAAAACTTTCTTTCAGTATTACTTCACTGAACTCTACTAATTATCTACCTATAAGAAAGAGGCTGTTATTATCAGCAATTTTTAGATGAGGAAACCTAAACTAGATATAAAGGCTAGAAACTGATGCAGTAGCAGGAAATGCATAGATATTAAAGGGTAACATCAGCTGTTAGGCTTTTCACCAATATTCTGTGTCATGAGAAGAATTTATCTGAACAAGAAAACCAGAACAAGGTCCTCATTAGTCAGGCTACTATAAAAGCCTTATTCTAATTCTTTAAATTACTGTTGGGCAAATATAAATACACTTTACAATTTAAATAATCAGATTAAGATTCTGCAGTATAATTTAACATTTTTGGAGTTTGGCACTGATATAAACACAGATTTATTTTTTTAAAAAAAGAAATCAAATGAATCAGTAGTGTTATATACACCAAATTAAGGTAAGTGAACAAAAAATAGAATTTTATAGATACATCTCAGCCAAACTCATTACTTCCTGATGCATCATATTTGTGAAGTCCTTTATCATGGCATGGCTATTTTTCACACTTTGCTCCTCCAGCCCTACTCTGTCATCTCTCATATCCTAATTGCCATTATTTCTATTCCTGTTCATGCTCACTGTCCCTGAAATTTCATGCGGATATTTAGATGCCAGATACAACTGATATGTGATAGGGGAAGGGTCTATGGAGTTAATAATTCTAACACCAAATTTAGAAGTGCTGTTTGAAAGAACGTATGCACCTCTGCGTTAATGGCTGTATTATTTACAATAGCCAATAAAGGAAGTACCCATCAGTAGGCAAATAGATAAAAAAAGCTGTGGTACAATGGAATATAACTTGGCCACAAAACAGGATGAAATTTTACCTTCTGTGACAGAATGGATAGACCTAGAGGGTATTATGGTAAGTGATATAAGTCAGTCAGAGAAAGACAAATACCATGTAATCTCACTCACATGTGGAATCTAAAGAGCAAAAGAAATGAAAAAAGAAAATATAAGCCGATTCATAGACACAGAGATCAGATTGATGGCTTCCAGAAGGGAAGAGGGGATGGGAGGTCTGGGTGAAAATGGTGAAAGAATTAGGAAGTACACATTGATAGTCATGAAATAGTCCTGGGGATGGAAAGTACCGCCTAAGGAATATAGTCAATAATATTGTAATAACTATGTATGGTGTCAGTTGGGTATTTGAAATAATAGAGGGACCACTTGGTAAAGTATGTGATTGCATTACCACTGTGTTATACATCTAAAACTAACATCCTATCTAATAAAAGAGTAATATGCAAATTGACTGTACCTCTGTCACACCCACAAGTCACATCCACCAGCCAATCAGGAGTGAGTGTGAAAATTAACCCAACCAAGATGGCTGTAGTCAGGAAGAGAGCAAGTGGCTTAGGTTTCCCTGGCATTGGAAGAAGCCAAGCTTTCTGCCTGCCCTGGTGGGACCAGGCCTCGGCTCAAGGCTACTAAGTTTCAATTATAGAAGATAAATAAATCCCAACAAAAATGGCTATGGCCATGGAGCCAGCAGGAGGCTTGGCTCTGCTCAAGGCTACAAAGTTTCAATTATAGAAGATAAATAAATCCCAGGTCCAGGGTCTTCACTTGGGTTGCCATAGGGTGTGGCCAGCCTGAAAACTACCACAGGCCCCTGTTCCAGGTTGTCCCATGCCCCAATGTAACCCCCACTCTGATCTGGGACACTCTTCAGGGCAAACTAGCCAGCCCCCACCTGTGCACCAGGTCTCTATCCTACCTAATACTATTGACTAAAGGAATAATATGTAAATTGACCATCACTCCAACACACAAGACGGCTGTCCCCATATGGTCAAAGATGACTGCCTCATGTGCATACAAGATAACCTCCCCAATATGGCCAACAGGGGAGGGCAGCTGTGGGCAATCAGGTCAGTAGGAGAGAGCACTTGAGAGGGATCAGGCCTGTAAGGGAGGGCAGTTGGGGACAATCAAGCTTGCAAGGGAGGACAGTTAAGGGTGACCAGGCCTGTAGGGGAGAGCAGTTAGGGGTGACCAGGCCTGAATGGGACGGCAGTTAGGGGTAACAGTGCCCACAGGGAAGGGCGGGGAAGGGTAAGCTAGCTGGCAGGGGAGTGGTTAAGCATCAATCAGTCTGGCAGGGGAGTGGACAGGAGGTAATCAAGCTGTCATGCAGAAGTCGTTAGGGGCAATCAGGAAGGCAGGCAGGTGAGCAGTTGGAAGCCAGCAGTCCTGGATTGTGAGAGGGATGTCCTCTGTGGATCAGGCCTAAACGGGCAGTTGGACATCCCTCGAGGGGTCCCGAATTAGAGAAGATGCAGGCTGGGCTGAGGGACACCCCCCTACCCCATGCATGAATTTCATGCACTGGGCGAAATTAGTAAACTAATATTGAATCTGAGCTGTAATTGAAAAAAAAAAATTAAGTGCTGTATTCCAGTGGCAGTGGTGAGTGATGTGTTATAAATGAAAAGCCCTGCTTACAGATTAAAATGGAATCAATACACTAAATGATTGGATGTTTGTATTCTTCATGCAGCTTTGCCAACCTCCACTGTCCTCTGTGTCTGCCTAAATCTTCCATACATTTGCTGCACATGCATCTAAGTGTCCTTCTCCATCACCTTAACATTTTGGATTTGCAGTACCTCTGCTCATTTTATTAAGGAGCAAAACAGCTTTCCAAAGAAATGCCATCCATCAATAGAAAGTAATGAGATTTTTCTGTGCATAATACACTGGGGCTTTCTTTTTCACCATAAGTTGTTCATAAGCCACACATGCTGTCTTTTTCCAAGTTGCACTGAATTTTATGTGCATTTGCTCTGCCATAGATGAACTCTATCAGATTTTAAAATCAGAAGCCCCAAATGGACTCCCGGTGTGAAGTATATTAAAACTCAAAAAAATTAAAATACCTGAAATAAGAATAATGAGGGAAAATCCCGCTTACTGCATTTGTTAATTATTGAATTAACAGTCTCCATTGGTTCTTTTTGGAGTGGGTGGAGACAGGGACACAGAATGCCAACGATAAAAATAAAAAAAAATCCAGCTTCATGCACAGAGGAGCTCACAGATCTGGAATTTTTACACTTTCTATTGTTTTCTTTCTTATGAACCTTCCCACCACCCATAAGTATACTGGCAGATGAATGTGTACATAACAGTTATAAAGTTGGAAAAACAAAAATGTTAACTAAACTTCAGTCTCAAAATATCCCAATTCCTTGAAATAAGGGTACAGTGTGAATATTGCTGAGGGCCTGTTGTTCTCATTATCTCTACATCCTTTAAATGTTTCCCACAAATGTCTCCAACCACCTTTTCCACTCCCAGATGACTTACATATGTTTCTTTTTTATTTTAAATAAAAAAGAGCAAGATTTCTACTGATCATTAAAAACATGAATAAATAAAGAGAACATAGAAAGTTTATGTGAATAGTAAGGTAATGATGTATGTAGGGGTGATATGGTATAGAAATTGAAGATTTCCCCCATTTGGGGCTCTAAGATCTTAACCCATCTCTGTTGACCAGTACAAAAAAAGATGATACTCTAACTACATAAATATTATATATTGTGCATAAATTCTGAGCCCTTCTCACTAAACTATGCCTATCTTTTAAAAAGTGATTAATCCTGGTCAGGGTTCATACCTAAGTGGTAGGTTTAATCCTCACGTGTGTAGAGGAGATTGATATTTCTCTCTCACATTATTGTTTATCTCTCACTCCCTCTTCCTTCCTCATTCTCTAAAATCAATTAAAAATAAAAAGTGATTATTTTAATTGACAGACTATAACTTATAGATTAGTGGTTGGCAAACTCATTAGTCAACAGAGCCAAATATCAACAGTACAACGATTGAAATTTCTTTTGAGAGCCAAATTTTTTAAACTTAAACTTCTTTTAATGCCACTTCTTCAAAATAAACTCACCCAGGCCATGGTATTTTGTGGAAGAACCACACTCAAGGGGCCAAAGAGCCACATGTAGCTCGCGAGCTGCAGTTTGCTGACCACTGATATAGATGATCACAATATGTACATCATAAAATAATTACAGTTTTGTCTTGTTTTTGTCTTTCAGTATCATACTTAGAGATGGCTGTATCCACCATCCTCTTCACTTTATTCATGAGTATGGGTAGAAAAGTGGATACCATTTTATTTTCTCATTCATTCAGTAAGCAGTTGCAGTAATGATAAGCAAGATATTAGGGCATAGACATAAATAAAACACAATCCCCACCACTAGGAATTCATATTGTATTAGGGGAGAAAAGTATATTAAGAAACACATAACAATACTCAGTACAACATAATAGCTGGAAAAAAAAAGAGGCATGTGCATGGTAGAGTGGAAACTGCAGGGAAAACTGGTCAACTTTCCTATGAAGGAGATGGATGAAAAAAATAGACATCTGCAAGTAGAGAGCAACCTGCACTTGTGATTGCCCAGATCCAAGCAAGGAGAGGTCCTGAAGACTTACCCTAGAACTTTTTAAAAACACATTGCTAAGATTATACATTCTCTGCTCCTGCTTATACAGTTCTATTGTATTTTTTCCATTTTTTTATTAAGGAATTATATGTGTAATATCTTCCCATTGCCCCCCACCCCACTCCCATACATGCCCTCACCCCCCAGTGTCTTGCATCCATTGGTTATGCTTATATGCATGCAAACAAGTTCTTCGGTTGATCTCTTATTTTCCCCACCTCTCCCTAAACTTCCTGCTGTAATTTGACAGTCTTTTTGATGCTTTATTGCCTCTGTATCTTTTTGTTTATCAGTTTATAATATTCTTTATTATCCACAAATGAGTGAGATCATGTGGCATTTTTCTTTCATTGACTGGCTTATTCCACTTAGCATAATGCTCTCCAGTTCCACCCAAGTTGCAGCAAATTGTAGGAATCCGTTCTTTTTATGGCAGCATAGTATTCCATTTTGTAGATGTACCATAGTTTTCTGATCCAGTCATCTGCTGACAGGCACCTAGGCTGTTTCCAAATCTTAGCTATGGTAAATTGTGCTGCTGTGAACATAGGGGTGCAAATATCCTTTCTGATTGGTGTTTCTAGTTTCTTGGGATATGTTCCTAGAAGTGGGATCACTGGGTCAAATGGGAGTTCCATTTTTAGTTTTTTGAGGAAACTCCACACTGTTCTCCACAGTGGCTACACCAGTCTGTATTCCCACCAGCAGTGCACAGAGGGTTCATTTTTCTCTGCATCCTCACCAACATTTGTCATTTGTTGATTTGTTGATGATAGCCATTCTGACATGACAGGTGTAACATGGTATCACATTATCGTTTTGATTTGCATCTCTCAGATAATTAGTGTCTTTGAGCATGTTTTCATGTGTCTCTTGGCCTTCCTTCTGTCTTCTTTTGAAAAGATTCTATTTAGGTCTGTTGTCCATTTTTTTTATTGGATCATTTATCTTCCTTTTATTAAGTTGTATAAATTGCCTGTAGAAGTTGGAGATTAAACCTTTATCAGTGATAACATTTGCAAATATATTCTCTCATACAGTGGGCTTTCTTGTTGTTTTGTTGATGGTTTCTTTTGCTGTGAAAAAGCTTTTTATTTTGATGTAGTCCCATTTTTTATTTTCTCTTTATCTCCCATTGCCCTAGGAGCAGTACCAGTGAAGAAGTTCCTTTGGCATATGTCTGAGATTTTGCTGCCTGAGGATTCCTCTAGTATTTTTATGATTTCCTGTCTTAATGTTTAAGTCCTACATTCATTTTGAGTTTATTTTTGTTTATGTAGTAAGTTGGTGGTCTAGTTTCATTTTTTTGCATGTATCTGTCCAATTTTTCCCAGCACCATTTATTGAAGAGACTGTCTTGACTCCATTGTGTGTTCATGCCTCCTTTGTCAAATATTAATTGGCCATAGTGGTTTGGGTCGATATCTAGATTCTCTATTCTATTTTATTGGTCTATATATCTGTTCTTTTGCCAGTACCAGGCTGTTTTAAGAACAGTGGCTTTGTAATACAGCTTGAAATCTGGTATTGAGATCCCACCTACTTTATTCTTCTTTCTCAGGATAGCTGTGGCTATTCGGGGTCTTGTTTTATTCCAGATGAGTTTTTGGAAAGTTCATTGTAGGTCTTGAAATATGCCATTGGTATTTTAATTGGGGATTACATTGAATCTAGAGATTGCTTTGTGCATTATGGGTATTTTAATGATGGTCATTCTCCTAGTCCATGAACATGGTATGTTCTTCCATCTATTTATGACTTCCTCTATCTCTTTTTTCAATGTACTTTAGTTTTCCACATATAGGTCTTTTACCTCCTTAGTTAAGTTTATTCTTAGGTATCTTAATTTGTTTGGTGCAATGGTAAATGGAATTGCTTTTTTAGTTTCTCTTTCTGTAAGTTCACTATTGGTGTATAGAAATGCCATAGATTTCTTGGCATTAATTTTGTATCCCACTACATTGCCAAATTAATTTATTAAGTCTATTAGTTTTTTGATAGATTTTTTTTATGTACCATGTCATCTGCAAATAAAGACAGCTTTACTTCTTTTTTTCCAATTTGGGTGCCTTTTATTTCTTCTTCTTGTCTAATTGCAATGGCTAATACTTCCGGTACTATGTAGAATAGGAGTGGTGAAAGTGTGCATCCCTGTCTTGTTCCTGTTTTTAGGGGGAATGGTTTTAGTTTTTGCCCATTGAGTATGATGGTAGGTGTGGGTTTATCATATATGGCTGTTATGATGTTGAGGTATGATCCTTCTATTCCTGCCTTGTTGAGAGTTTTTAATCAAGAAAGGGTGTTGGATTTTGTCAAATGCTTTTTCTGCATCAATTGATATGACTATGTGATTTTTTAAAATATATTTTATTGATTTTTTACAGAGAGGAAGAGAGAGGGATAGAGAGTTAGAAATATCGATGAGAGAGAAACATTGATCAGCTGCCTCCTGCACGCCCCCTACTGGGGATGTGCCCACAGCCAAGGTACATGCCCTTGACTGAAATCAAACCTGGGACCCTTCAGTCCACAGGCCGAAGCTCTATCCACTGAGCCACACCAGTTTCAGCAACTATGTAATTTTTATCTCTCAATTTGTTATCAATAAATGGGATACATCACATAAACAAATTGGAAGATATGGAACACTTCCAAGCTCCTTATATGAAGCAAACGTCACCCTAAAACCAAAATCAGATAAAGTTGAATTCCAGTTTTATGTCACTGTGATCTGAGAAGATGCTTGATATGATTTCTATCTTCTTGAATTTGAAAAGACTTTGCCTATGACCCAACATATGGTATATTTTTTTAAAATGACCCATGTGCACTTAAGAAAAATGTATATTCTGTGGCTTTGGGGTGAAATGTTTTGAAGATGTCAATTAATTCTACCTGGTCTAGTGAGTCATTTTGGATTGATGTTTCTTTGCTGATTTTTTGTTTAAATGATTTGTCCAATGGTGATAGTGGGGCATTAAAGTCTTCTACTTGTATTGCTGTCAATCTTTCCCTTGATATCCTCCAAACATTTTTTATGGGTGCTCCTCTATTGGGTGTGTATATGTTTACCAGAGTGATTTCTTCTTGTTGGATTACTCCCTTTCGTATTATGAAGTGGCATTCCTTATCTCTTGTTATGTCCTTCACTTTGAGATCTAATTTGTCAGATATAAGTATTGCTACAACAGCGTGTTTTTTTTTTCATTTCCATTTGCCTGAAAAACCTTTTTTATCCCTTCACCCTCAGTCTGTGTGCATCTTTTTTCTGAGGTGGGTCTCTTATAGACAGCAGATACATTGAATCTTATCCAACCCATTACCCTATGTCTTTTGATTGGAGTTTTAACCAATTTACATTTAAAGTTATTATTGTTAAATATTTATTTGTTGCCATTTTTATTCTTGACCCTGTGTCCCTTCTTTGCTTCCCCTTCCTTCCTTTCTTCCTTCCTTCCTTCCTTCCTTCCTTCATTCCTTCCTTCCTTCCTCTCTCTCTCTCTCTCTCTCTCTATTTCTCTCTCTCTCTCTCTCTCTCTCTCTCTCTCTCTCTCTTTCTTTCTTTCTTTCTTTCTTTCTTTCTTTCTTTCTTTCTTTCTTTCTTTCTTTCTTTCTTTCTTTCTTTCTTTTTTCTACAGCAGACCCCCTTGAGCATTTCTTGCATTGCTGATTTGGTGGTAATAAATTCTCTTAGTCATTTTTTGTCTGTGAAGCTTCTGATTTCACCTTCAATTTGATTGATAGCCTTCCTGGGTTCAGTATTCTTGGATTCAGACCCTTCCTTTCCATAACTTTGTGTATTTCATTCCATTCCCTTCTGGCCTGACAAGTTTCTGTTGAGAAATCAGTCGCTAGTCTGATGGGGTTCTTTTTAGGTAACTTTCTGTCTCTCTCTGGCCATTTTTAAGATTCT